>CAIGRP010017216.1:0-31908 GCA_903798385.1 Fraxinus cuspidata
ATGTATATGTATTTTAGAACTTCTTGTAACGACTTATGCATTATGTTATCATTTTGAATCACCCAATCCATTAATCCAACTAGTTGAAAAAAAAAAAAAATTTGAACCCCCTCTTTGATTAAGGCTGGATTTGGGGATTAGCTTACAATGAAAGCTTATGATATTGTGTAATATTATTACATCGTTGAATGGACACATTTGAGAAAAATTCTATGGTCAAAATCAATATCGGAATCCTGTATTTTCTATTCAACAACTTATAAATAGTTAATATTCCTTTTAGAATGGCAAAATCTAAGTATAGTGTTGAACAAATAAATATGAATTGTCTTCTTATGATTCATCAATCGCATAAATGAATCATTTGAAAGAATTTTTCAAGGAACGAACGATCCCCTTTCTCACTACTGGTGAGTTATAGGGAGTAAAGTTCGGCAAAGGATTCAAGAATAGGGTAAGTGTCCTATCATTAAGATTCAGATTATAAAAGACTTTCAAGCCTTTATGCGTGCACCTCTGTACAAGTTCACTTCTTTATTATGTCCATGTATATGTGCTTACGTGCTTATATTCTCATTTTGATTTAAGTAGTTGGTGGCATGTTTAAGGCAAGATTATTTTTAGGAAAATTATATGAATACGAATATTAAAAATGAAATGGTCATAGCACTCCCCAACACAACAATCATCACATTTGTATGTTTAATTATACAGAAGTTATAAGTTTTTATGAAAAAGTTATGTTTCAACCGTTACGATTATCATGCTATGATAAATTTGCACATTTATATTTTTTTTATCTATAATACCTTCTACGCAAATATAAAGGTAATCTAAATTGTTACTTTAAAAGATATGTATTAAGCTAGAATTTAAAACTATGGATGGCATATGGCAAATGGAAGACAAAATCCTAGAAGAAGGAATTTTTTTGTATTGAACAATTATTTGACTCTATAAATATTTTGAAACAAACGAATCTTTGAGACTTGACAATCACATTTGATGTGTACATGAACATTGGCTAGGAACAAGGTACGTAGGCTACAAAATTACTATCTTGAGTCGATAGGTCATCTTCTAGAGATTATAGTGCCATGTGAGAAAGGCATTGGAAAACATATTCAAGAAAAGAAGAAACATTGACCCATATTCCAAATGAAGAATCTAATGAGATCGAGTTTATTTACTTTTATAATAGCTATGTTACCCAAAATTAATCGCAAAAAATTACATACAGTGTACACGTATTGTAATTGCCGTATTTTTATTTAAACGCCAATCAATATTTTAATTCTGTAATATTCAATAACAATTAATAATTACCAACTCACCCCTTATTTTTCCTCATATTTGTGTAATTTCTCCCCTCTTAAATGGAACCATAAGGCCCAATACATTGAAACGTGCGGATTGGGGCTTTATTCTTGGCTTCCGTTATGCTGTAGTTGTGGGTTGGATTTACATCTTTCAAGATTTTGTTGTACCATTTGAAACAATTGATTGGAATTAAAAATGATTTAGACATATACAATTGAAATCTCACTGGATTTGATTAGAAGTCAATCCTAAATCTTATTCTCTTTTTTAGTACACAATTATCAAATCAATGGGAATATACTTGAAAGTGGACTCAAAACTTACGAGTGGATAGTGCTATTTAGCACCACTGATATTTAACATCAATCATGCGATAGTACTGATGATATGTTTAATTAAATGGCTTACATAATTTTATCTTTAATTGTACCTATCATATAATGTCACGTAAATTAGTGTTAGATAGCATTATTCCTTACAAGTAGGAGACTTGTTAAGACTTGAAAGTCAACTTATTAAGAGAAATAGTCAAATTCTTTATAAATTGATCTATGTTTTTATATTTATTCGATATGAGATTTTATCTCGTAAGATTGGTCTGGCCTTGTGCTCATTTGTTTTTAGTGTTAATCGGATCAAATTGTTCATTGAAACTTCATGGAATCTGATATTATGTTAAGATTTGGATCAATCTTATTAATAAGGTAGTCAAATTCTTTATAAATTGATCTATATTTAAAACTTTGTTCGATATAAAATTTTATCCCTTAACAAATGTGAACTCTCAAAAAGGAGAGAAATTCACTGGGAATAATAAACGCAAATGAAGTTGACATATAAATTCCCTTTCCTTTGAAGCCTATTGAGAATGTAATTAATGTCATAGTCATTTTTGTAATTCGGAATTGGTACGTACCGTACAACCAACGTCCCATTCCCACGGTTAACGGATTTGGTGTGAAACCTCCTCGTTTCCTTGAAAATGAGGCAATCCCCCTTGGTTCACAAATATCCAAAAACATTTCTAAACAAGTAACCAGACACGTGATGCCATATGTCAAGTTTGCATTGACTAGTTTTGTGGTCAAATAGCTATTGCAATTCATAAATATTCAAACTTAAAAATAAGCCAATGTTGGATAGAAATTATAATAATTCACAGCTTTTTAATCACGCGTTTCATTAATTTTTATTAAAATCGGCTAATTTTAATCATACATTTCTTGAAATTCACAACTTTTTAATCACGCATTTCATTAAATTTTATTTAAATTTACTAAAAATCTGATTTTAATCTTCACTAGATAAGGGTTAAAAGTTACTTTCAAATATTTTTTATATTCAAACACATGCCTATTTTTTTTCTGAACAATAGCAATAAATAGTCGATGATGAACATCAAACATGACAGTGATGTTAATGTCACATTTTTCAATGAATTAAAATGCACTCCAATTTTATAAGAAAATGTTTTGGCTATCTCAATGCCAAATGGAGTGTTGATCATTAACACGATGATGGATAACATGACTAAAAAAAGCTCTCATGTCAAGCCTCACAAGCAATATAATTAATTCGACAAATAACAAGAAAGTAATATCTCTTGTATTTTTTTCTATATTCCAATATTTTTTGTGTCTTATTATTTTGTAAATTTTTCTTTTAATAGTCTAGACGCTTTTTTTTAGTCAAATCCTAAATTCATCCCTTTATATAACTATCTTGAACATTTGAACTCCTTCTAATTATTTTTTATTCGACGTGGAGTAATATTACGCCACACAATTATAAACTTTGACAAACAAGCACGAAATTTCCAAACATAAAAAGGAGAGAAACCTTGACACGATCACTTTTACATAAATTTACTTGGGAATTAAGATAAGCCTTTAAAGCTAAACATGCTAGCCGTTATGAGTGAATGTAAAGACATAAAAATTTCAAAGGTTGACAAGTTGGCTCTGACTAAAATAATGGTCTCCCATTTACTGTCTACAGCTCTATTCTTTGGTTTTGAATAATCCAAATTTGCTCAAAGACAGCTATGCTAATCCATTTTCATATTTGGATGAATAAATCTGATTTTCAACGTCAGCATAATATTATATGTCATAGACCTTTAGGACTGAAAAATAAAATAAAATAAATATATTCTTTTTTTTCCCTTCAAATACTGATACAGTCGATAGCAGCCGCAAGAAATTTCATGCATTTTTATTTATAATATTTTATATATTTAGGAATAATAAAAATACGACCACTGTAGAATTAAATTTGAAAAGGAAAGAAAGGTGACAAAACACAGGTGTTAAAATGCAAAATGACCATTTACGTGTAGTTTATTTTTTCTATTATTTATCAAGTGGTAGGTATGAATACTACAACAAAAGGTTCGGTTAAAATGTTAGTGAAATATTAATTAAAAATTAATTAGTTAATTGGATGTTTGTGTATCATGCATTTTAATATGATCTACGTGAATATCATATGCTTGATTGAATAAATTTATAGGACATATTTTGTATGTATTATTATTAAAAACACTAAACAATGTTTTTTACTTGTTTATTTATTTAATATATTTTTAAGTACCATTCGACGTATCTCAACATATATAATCATGAATATGTAGCCAGTGTAAACATTGACAACGTGCGATTATTAGCATATTTAGTTATATTTAAAAGTAAGTTCATTTATTGTTAAAAAAAAGGGGGTAAGCTAATTTTTTGAATAATGTTATTTATCTCAATTAGAGACAATCATGGATCTATATGACGTGATGTGTCACCAGATAATAAGATCAATTAAATGTATGAATATTAAAGCAAAGCATGTTTGTAACTATGCAAGCACATAAAAAATATTTTTCATTTTATTGTTGAATACATTATATAAATGCTATATGTGTAGCATATGGATCAACATAAAACTTATTGATTAAGCCATTGTTTGGGCTCCATTAAAAATGTATTTTTGGAATAGTAATTCTTTAAAGAATCTGTGGTTAAAAAATAAGGAAAACTTTTGAGTTTACGTATATTATTATTTTATTAGAAAATGTGTGATTGAAAAGATGAAATAAAAAATGCATTTTTTTTTTAATACAATGGAGCCCAAATAGGGGCTAAGTTGTTCAACATGATTTAGCTTCGGTTTCGTGGGGATTAAAATCAATTTTTTAGTTATTTTTTTTTTAAATTGATGAAATCCGTGGTTGAAAAGTTATGGATTCTATAAATGTGATGAATATTAATTGTAGATTTTGACTTAAATTAAAACTAATCAAACGAAAGCTTAAAAACAAACAGTTCAAAACTTGTCACCTCTAACTTAAATGAATTTTCTACGTCAGAAATGTTGATGAGAAAAATCAAAACCGACTTACCTGTGAAAAGTCACAAGGAAAATAGTTATAATTTTTCTACACCAATTGTAATCAATAAGCTCGAAGCAACTAGAACTTCATTTACATAATATTCAACATTCAAAAGTTGATAGGTTCCATGGATATGTCTTAACTACAAATTGACATGTGACGTTCCAAAACGCAATTGTTACAATCCAAAATTTAAAATATATTTAATTGTTGATATTAATTAACTAAAGCAAGCATCTTATCAACACACAACGTAAGATTCAATAGGAAACCAAAAAGTAGTTTTCTTAAACGTTTGAAAAATCAAAGTTGTTAAAAGATATATAATTAATGGGACTCTTAAAATAGAATTAGTCAAAGAATAGCAGTAGTACAGTTCAGATTATTCAAAAAAATTTCATTGGGTTCCTGTTTGCCGTTATTCCTTTCGTTTTATATCTATCCACCCGGTTGATTGGCGGTTTATACATGTATTGAATCTGGATCAGGAAAAATTACACCTTGTTTATCTACTGCTTGTACAAGATTCAAGTGCTTGAAGTTGAAGATGCTGCAAAGAAGCACTGTTGTTTCGTGGGTTCTTGCAGTTTGTTGTTTCGTTGCGGAGGCGCAGGCGCAGGCGCAGGTGCCTCGAGAAGAAGGTGAGCAGTTGAACATGTAGTTATTTTTCCGGTTCATGAAAGAAAAATTGAATGGAAGAGTAAAGGAGAATTCAGATCAGTGTTTATTTTCTGGGAAAGTGTTGCTAAGAACAAAAAGAATAAAATATTAGTGAACAGAGATAAGTTTGCAATTAAGAGGTCTGAATTTTATACTTTTATGATGTGGGATTCTAATATGTTGTGGAAAGCAGTTACTGGAAATATGGTTTGGGTTGGTTGAGAAGATGTAATTTACTACTTTTAACCAAACTACATATGTATTAGTCATTTTGAAACATCGAGCGAAGTTACTTGAGGAATTTGATGAAATAGAGATTCTCAAATGGGCGAAAAATCGAAACAGAAATTATAAAACTTGCAACTGTGAGTTGAAATAGATAAACATCTATCTTAAAACATTAAAATTAGAAAAAATCCCTTGAAATTTCTGTCTTCTGTTCACCAGCCTTATAGTATTTTAGTCAGAACATTTTATGATCATTTTACCAAGTTGGTCTCATGCAATCCGCTATTGATTGTTTCATCATAAGTTCAGCTCGTGCAATACATGAGTCATTGTTTGATACTTTTCCGTCAAAAGTTTGGCTCGTGCAATAATTCATTGTTTGATACTATTCCCACTGATATCTCTTAGTAAATGCTCTTCGACAAATTGTCACTACAATGGGCGCAACAAACTGGAGCTTCAATGCTGACACATGTGAAGTGGAATCTGTTGTACCATCGCCACCAAGTGCGTCCGAGGGTTATGTTGAATGTAACTGCAACTTTAATAACAACACCGTCTGCCATGTCACAAAAATGTATCCTCCTCTTTATCACTTCCTATATAATTTCAGTTGTATGCAGAAGCTGTATTGTCTCTTTTGATATCATTTTTATTGTTATTACTATTTGCTAAAAGCATTGTGTACTAAAATAAAATATTCATCTCCTTGTACATTACATTACTCACACTGTAGACCTTTGATTGATCTATGTTGATTAGTAAAACTTGTTTGTTCATCAAGCATGAAAAGACGTATATAAAGAACAGAAAGTAACACGAGATTTATGTTGTTCAATCAATATAACCTCGGAGTACAATAAACAGAATTAAAGTCTCTGAAATCCCCAAACCTCAAACTTTAAGACGGCTAAGAACGAACCCCATGAAAATAAATTCCTTACACGTGTATTTGGTGAAACACCCCACGTCTATACATAAGTATAAATTCAGCAATGGGTCACATAGACATTGCATAGGCTCTAATTGAAGTAGGTGCAACCAAGTCTAGTAAACATGTCACCCTTTGTTTTGCTTTAATTGCTTCTTGAAACATGGTAAATTGTTCAAGGCCTAACTAACTCAGGGCATGAAGGACATTACTAGGCACTGCTACACCACGTATCACCTTGGTTGTGTGAGTAGTACTAAGGCCTCGGGTAGATAGTAATACTGTGATGAGCTTGGACTTGTGGAATGGACCATGTATGATCAGTTGTGATCCCCGTGCCTTGCTTTGAATGGAAAGTTGTTGTCACATTACAATTAGTCATTAGAGGATAGTGGTTGGTTCATAAGGATTTGGGTAGTTCCAGCTTGTCAAGAGCAGCAACAAATATAATTCATTTCAACGCTCTTCGTTTTTGTAATTGGGCATAAGCTTCATAAAATTTAAAGATGTTATTCTTATTATTACTGTCAAGGCAAAGAAAGCATGAATTTCATATTATTCCATGGCAGTGCCTTTTATATTTTATCTTAGAAGAGGTATAGTCCCGTTATAAGTTTTCTCCTATATTGATATGGAGCTTAATGCTTAATTCCATTTCCACTTTTTGCAGTGTTATAAAGAATTATAATCTTCAAGGAGTTCTTCCACCCGAACTTGTGCAGCTCCCCTATCTCGAATTTGTGTAAGAGGCCTCTAAACTGGTTTATTGAATTTAGCGTTATGCCATATGGGAAAACTCATGTACATTTTAATTAACATTTTGCTTGCAGTGATTTTGCCTACAACCTCTTCACTGGTACAATCCCACATGAATGGGCTACAACACAGTTGAATTCCATGTATTCTCCATTTTGTACTAGTGGCTTAATTATAATAGTTAATGATTTCTTGGAGAACTGAATGTAATCCCAGAATTTTGGTGCAGCTCTGTTCTTGTAAACCGGTTGGCAGGGCAAATACCAAGGGAATTAGGAAACATGACAAATCTCACTTACGTGTATGTCTTCTGTTGAACTTCTCTTAATTGTTTTAGTGTTACATTTGGTTATTGGAGTCTGGTAATTGGGTAAAATTGTAAGGTGCTGGTAACACTAGGAATGATCTAGTTGACAGCAATTTACATTTTAGTTTATTAGTTTTCGTTTATATTAAAAATGGGGATGGATCTGTGGTTTACTTCTCATTAATTCTCGAATAAATATTATTGTATTTCCCTTTGTTTTGTGTATTTGTTTTAGAAAAGATAATCACTTGTCCAATTCTACACTATAAGCAATTTGATCGTGAGATTTGATCAGGAACCTTGAAGCAAACCAATTCTCAGGGACTATTCCATCAGAACTTGGGAAATTAATAAACTTGGAAACTCTGTAAGATCTCACATGTCTTATGCATTATGTGCTATAAATGTGATAATAGATTTATGGTGTACAGAACAACATTAGACTGTTTTAGTCTGATACGCAAATAATTGATTACAGGATCTTGTCCGCCAATCAATTGACTGGGAATCTGCCAGCATCATTTTCAAGACTAACACATTTAATTGATTTGTAAGCGTATATTCTATCTTTGGCAATTCTCTGTTTGAAGTTTTTTTGCCATGTTCAAACAGTGCTTCCTTTTCTACTACTGCAGTAGGATAAGTTATAACAGCTTAAGTGGACCAATACCCAACGTTATTCAGTACTGGAAGCAGCTTAAGAAACTGTAAGATTTTTATATATCGATTTTTTTTTTTTTGAAGATTCAATAGATGAATTTTTTATTCACAATATATATATTTTCTCTGTTTAAATGATCAATGAAGAGAAATGCATGCGAGTGGATTAGAGGGGGCCATTCCTTCAAATATATCTCTTCTGACTGTGTTGACCGATTTGTAAGTAGACCACCTTGGTGGATTGATTGGCCTTTTCACTTTTACATATTTTGTATTTTTTACTTAGTGCAACTTCTCTGCTTACAAGAGTTTTTGGGTGAATTTCCCTATACAGGAGAATTAGTGACATAAAAGGACCTACTCAGGAATTTCCTATGCTGAGGAGTAGTACAGGCCTAGAATACCTGTATGCTGAATAAATATTTCACATGGAAAGTCTTCTTGTTTATCCTTCATGCTCTCTATATTACTAAAGTATTCTATTCTTTGATTTAGGGTGTTGAGAAACTGTAACATATCTGGAAAAATCCCTGCATATATTTGGAAACTTAGAGAGCTGCTAATGCTGTGAGTAACCAAACTACAATTTAAAATAAATATTAGCTTCGTAGTTTGTATAATTGTACGGTTGTCTCTTGGGTACATGATGGTCAACAATGTTTTGGCATCATTAAATAACCAAATCTGTCACTGGCCTCCTTCTTGCCTCTTTCAATTGCTTTGTCATTGGATACCTGGACTATTGACAGCTTCCACAGAAGCTGACTTGACTACTAGTTTCATGTCTCTTCTCTTAATTATCTCTTTATTATAAAATATGAACAGGGATGTCAGTTTCAATAAGTTAGATGGGGAGATTTCAAGAGACATTGCAAGAAAACTGAAAACTGTGTGAGTCCAACTTAAATTCTTTTGCTTCATTTGGTTGGTTTTGCCAGTCAGTGTCTGCAGTTTTACAGTAAATGTGAGTTAAAACAGGACACTGCCTTACCCACTACTTGCATACTTACTATGATATTTTTGTAAACAGGTTCGTTACTGGCAACATGCTGAGTGGAAATATACCTGATACTATCTTGAAGGATGGAGGCAACATGTATGTACATTTTTTGGTTCCTAAACTTGCTGGATATTCTGCATATAGTTTCTTTCTATTTCTAGATTACAAGTAGAGAGCCTATTGATTGTGGTGCGTGATATGGTATAATGGAGTTTAAATTTGATATATCAATGTTGTCAAGGATATTTATGACTTAGTATGGATGTGATTGAAGTAGTCATAGCATTGGGTCGAACATAATGACAAATAACGATTCATGTAACTGATCCCTAGAGGCTAGATGGATGTTCATTTTTATTTGAAATTTATTCCCTTCTTAATTGTCATCGAGTCAAATTCAGAGGCAAAGAATTTAGTTGTTAAAGAATGTGTTTTTATAGCATTGCTACATGATTTATCTTTTATCTGTAGATACAACGTTTTTTCTCTAAATTATGTAGTAGCTCCCTGCAAAAGATTAAGCTGTTTACACTTCCTGCCTATATTGGCCAACTAATATCTTCATTTGTTGCCTTCATTCACAACTTATAAGATGCTTGTTAGTATATATGCATAATTTGAATTATCTAATGATGACACCCACCTTTATTCACTCTGTGCAGTGATCTTTCTTACAATAATTTTACTTTGCAACGCCCAGATCAACCTGCTTGTCAACAAAACATGTTAGCAAATTTATTTATTTCCTCTTTTATATTTTAGTTAGCGTGCAATTTCTATGATGTTTACAACTTTTTGTTTCTGCCTAATTTTCTCAAGTAGGGAGCGCAACGTTAACTTGTTCAAGAGCTCATTGACGTTAAACATAAGGTAAGATGCATTTTCTAGTTTCTGATCTTGGTAAATATACTGGTCAATGCGGGGAAGAAAGTAAGTTACAATTACAAAACAGTTTTTTCATCGAATCATGAACATCTTATTCTAATTGATTCCATGCTCAACCAGCAACAGACAGCGGATGCTTCCTTGCACTACAGATGTAGCCTGCCCTAGATGTATGTATGTTCTCTTTTTCTTTATATGGTTAAGTTGACTTTCATATTGCCATTGATGTTATGTGTAATTGGTTCTTTTTTGTGACCTCCTTATGAATCATGATGTCAATAATGTTGATGTAGATCATGCATGGTTTTCTAGCAATGACATATAGTCATAACCAAAAGTGGCTGATGTAAAAATTTGCAAAGGCTGCATGTATGCCCAGTTTTGTGAATGAAATGAATTTAAGTATCATTTCACAATTCTATTTAATTCGTCATAGAAAAATAGAATGGGATTAACTTTTTACTGAAAATAGTTACATTGAAGACCCTTAATATGAGTTATTGCTTTATTTTTTTTCAATATCATCGAAATGAAGTTTTCGTTATTCCCTTTTACCCTCTGTAACCTCATACCAGGGATCCATCTTCATCTTAAGATGCTACTACTGGAAAATTTTTGCTTGTTTGGTAGCACTTTTAAGTACTTATAAGTTGTGGTCCTATGAAATGTGTAGATAATAAGAGTAATAAGTTGTAAATCCTACAAAATGTGTGGATAAAAAATATGTTTGACCAGCTTTAAAAAATGGTTAAGCTTTGCCAAACAGGCTCTTCATTGGCTAATCTCACTCATAGGATTCCTATCTTGTCCCAAGTTATGCTGAGCCTTATATATATCATACTTTTTGTTTTGGCCCTAAAGTCATTAACCTTGAACAAGTATTTTGTTTAGCAATTTGAGAATTCGCCTTCTCTTTTGCAATTATGTATAAACAAGTTTTTTTTGTTTTTTTTTGGTTAATTGGCTTATATAAGAATTTCAGTTACTTGCCATTGTTTTGTTAAACCTTCAAGAAATTGCATACTTTACCAAGAAAAGCTTTATTGTGGCAGATCAGTGTTCTCTACATGTTAATTGTGGTGGGGATGATTTGACTGTAGAAGAAAGCAATGGAAGAGTTATTTATCAAGGAGATATGTATGGTGATTCTGCTAGATACTTAAGTAGTAGTCATTGGGGCTTCACTGGCACCGGGGACTTCATGGACGAGCCTATTTACCAAAATTCACGTGCTATCAGACCTACAGCAAAAACAAATCTCTCTGATTTGTATAGTACAGCACGTCTTAATCCTCTTTCACTTACATATTTTCATTATTGCCTGGAGGATGGGAGTTACAATGTGAGCCTGCACTTTGCTGAAATAATTTTCACCAATGACAATACATATTACAGTCTTGGAAGGCGGATGTTTGATATTTACATCCAGGTATTTGTATATTTCTTTTTCCTCTACAACTATGTAGTGTGTATGTGTGGCAATGAAACTTAAAAAAAATGTTTTTCCAGTTCACTTGTATCGTTTTCATGATACTCTTTCAATCTCAGGAAAAATTAGTCTGGAAAGATTTTAACATTGAAGATGAGGCTCGAGGAGCACAAAGGCCCGTGACTAGACATTTTAATGTCACGGTGACAGATAATAGCTTGGAGATCCGATTTTACTGGGCTAGCAGAGGGACTGCACGAATTCCTAATAGAGGAGACTATGGTTCCCTTGTATCAGCTATTTCGGTTAATCCAAGTGAGTAGTCAACAATTTCTTTTTATAATACTGTCCTCGTGTCCTTGTTTTCCTGTTAATTTATGAATGTGCAATCAAATAGTATAAGAAACTAGATATGCTAAATTCTGAACTTTTGTTATCCTGTGCTGCCAAAAAAGTTTAATTTTTGTTTAGTTTGTTAAAGCTTTTAGATGCAGGTACTCATTCAATATGATAAAAGAGTGGCTAAAGGTTTTGGGATTAAATCTCATTGCTACCCGTGTATGAAAATTTGTGTGCTTAACCTCCTAAAAAGAATACAAACGGTGTTGACGATGTTAAATATGTATAAAGTTAAAAGATTTTCTTTGGAGAATATGTGGTAAAAAAAATAAAGTTCTGAGTCCACATGCAAAATTATTTTATTGGAAGAATGTATGGTTGAAAAATGAGCTTGAGGAAAATTTATTTTGAAAAAAATAAAAATCAAACAAGGGCCTAATGATTATTTTTTAAAAACTTACTCTCTTAAAAGAGGGGAGAATTATTCAATGTGGTTCGTTCATTTTTCTAAGGTCTTCAACTTACTCCGCATTAGCTTGATGCTTCTCTCAGTTTTATACAAGGTTACCAGCTATAAAGTGTAAATGTTGCTTGTTCCACAAAATTGTGCACAGCTAGATTTCCCAGGCTTCTTCACAAGATATAATGCTATGATAACAAAGAAATTTTGTAGTAAACAGTGAAGGTTATAATTGAATCTCAAAAGATATCTTGATAAAAATTGGATCATCTTTCCTTCTTAACAACTGACCTCATAGTTAAACTCCATTTTCAAGTTAAATTCACTGTACTTTGACAAATGCAGAGGATCTAAGGTAATTAATACATCTCTTGTCTGCTCAAGTGCTATATGCAAATTTGAATTGAATAACTGTATCCATCTGTCCAATGTACCCCCCAAGTTATCAAATTTATAGAGCGTAGTTTTCTTATATGTTAAATGCATCTCAAAATGTCCCTGGGAACTTGCTGAATTCATTTTTTAAGCTGTCAATAAGAACTTTATGGATACTCATGGAGTGCATATCAGACAAGCCAAAGTTCAAATTACACTTGAATGACTTGGACCTCCAAAATATACTTAAACTAGTGCAATTTTTTTATCTGTTTGTGTTTATTTGTAGTAGCCATGGTGCCAATATTTTATTTGATGCATGAATGTTGGAAAATGCATAACCTGCCAGTATCAGATGAATTTAAAGAAAATCAGATATATCTTTCACTTGTATGATTTTTGTTCCACAAATTTCTATTTTTCTCCTGTGCAGATTTCAAAATTTGTTCGAATGGAAGCAAAAAGAATGTAACTGCTTATATAATAGTTGGAGTTCTGTCAGCATTTGCTATTTTCATGATACTTGGCATCCTTTGGTGGAAAGGCTATTTGGGAGGGAGAAAACGAGCAAGAACAGGTGATGCTTATAATTGTGTAAAACATAAGCAGTTTTGTAGTTGACGGTTATTTCAGTTTCTGTATATCAGTCAAGTCGAATGTTTTAGTTTAAAAGATTGTTGAGTCATAAAAAATTTCCGTTCTTGTACATTATGCCTTTCCTACGACTTCTCCATATTTTATATCTGTTATAGGCTTATAGCGCACATTCTTTGTTTTTTGTCTTTTGGTCTAAGTTTTCTTTACCTCTAGGAATATTTATTGGACCTGAAAATGCAAAAATGAAAAAACAAAGGCGTATGCTGACACCAAGGCCATTCACCTCACTGTTATTTTTTTACGGGGACAGGTTTTGAAGATCTAGAATTGCAGACAGTTGCTTTTAGTTTGAAGCAAATTAAAGCTGCCACTAACAACTTTGATGCTGCAAACAAGATCGGAGAAGGTGGTTTTGGTCCCGTGTACAAGGTATTGTTTTTGGTGAAAGATAATTAATTTCCATCTTCCTTTTCCTCATTCATGCTTTTCTGATTAACTAACTTGTGCAGGGTCAACTATATGATGGTACTGTAATCGCTGTGAAGCAGCTATCTTCTAGATCGAGGCAAGGAAACCGTGAATTTCTGAACGAGATTGGCATGATTTCGTGTTTACAACACCCAAATCTCGTCAAACTGTATGGATGCTGTATTGAAGGAGATCAGTTACTGGTAGTGTACGAGTACTTGGAAAATAATAGCCTTGCTCATGTTTTATTCAGTAAGTGTTTGCTTATTCAGTACGTCTTCGTTTGCATTTTCAATTTCTCCCAATAATAATATCTGGCATTGTTCTGGTTCTGGAGAACGTTCAGATTCAGAGGAAAGCCAATTAATGCTTGATTGGCCAACAAGGTTCAAGATCTGTATTGGAATTGCTCGAGGATTAGCTTTTCTTCACGACGAATCAAGACTTAAAATAGTTCACCGAGACATTAAAGCCACTAATGTGTTGCTAGATAGAGATCTAAACCCGAAAATATCGGATTTCGGATTGGCTAGGCTTAACGAAGACGAGAAGACTCATATTAGCACTAAAGTTGCTGGAACAATGTGAGTTCAACCCATTTATACAAATATTGATCAACTGTCATTTCTACCTTTTACCTTGAAATATACTTGTATTTCTCACCACAACTAGGTATTTCTCATCTTGATCGCAGAGGATATATGGCACCTGAATATGCACTGTGGGGTTATCTGACTGACAAAGCGGACGTTTACAGCTTCGGAGTTGTGGCTTTGGAAATCGTCAGTGGCAAAAGCAACAATAATTACATGCCAAGCCACAATTTCATTTGCCTTTTGGATTGGGTAATAAAAACATCCTTTACTTCTTCATTTCACTGTACTTCCATATTCTGTACCACAATTGCATGATAACTAGCAAAATTTTTGCTTACTGTTTCACTGCAACATTATTATATCGCAGGCTTCTCACTTGCAAGAAAGTAAAAATGTAGACGAACTTGTTGATCCGAGGCTGGGTTCTCGAATGAACAAAGAGGAAGTAGGAAGAATGGTGAAAGTAGCGCTCCTGTGTACCAACGTAACACCATCAATCAGGCCTACAATGTCCGAGGTAGTTCAAATGCTTGAAGGACAAATGGCGATTCCAGATGTTATCCCGGAAGGAAGTATGTATAATGATGATATGAGGTTTAAAGCCATGAAAGACTTCCGTCGGGAGATGCAAAATGGAAGTTCCAGCGGAAGCCAAACTCAGAATTCAATAACAATACAAACAGATACAGGTTTTTCTTCATCTACCACCGATCTTCTCGAAATCAATAGAGATACGATGTCATATTGAGGAGTCTTGACATTATTTTGGTTGCAACTACATTTTTTTGATGGAATTGGGATAATGTAAATTCGTAATTTAAATTCGAGTAGGGGAGAATTGTGTGGAAATACTAGGTATTTTTTCTTGTTCAGGGTTGTTCTTGTTCAGGTTTGTTGTAAAAGAATCACATTGATATGTAGTGTACACTTTCTAAGCTAGCAGCGTACTATGTACACTTTCTAAGCTAGCAGCGTACTATGTATTGATGGTGTAATTTTGGTTTATCTTATCAAGATAATAAAATTCTTTTTAATTTAATGATTTTTCTTTTAGCTTTAGAAATTAATCTTTCTATTAATTTTCTCTATTTATTGAACCAATAATTTTCCTTTAAAGGATAACCTTGTTTGAGAATATAAGCCCATGTTTGAGCCACATTTTAGTAAGAAAATATATTTTGGAATAATAATTTTTTTTGGAGATTGTGTGATTAAAAAAGAAGAAAAAATTTTCAATTTACGTGTAAAATTATTTATGTGAGAATATGTGGCAGAAAATGAGTTTAGAAAGGCTAATCATAGGCTAAAAATAGCCTCTTGCTTGTAAACCTCAAGATCCATAGCCCTTTCCATATAGCTGATTCTCCGTGTGTAATATAAAATTTACAAATTATTTAATCTTAATTTAAGTAAATTGAATTATTCAATCTTATGAACTTTCTTTTTATTCGCTAAATAAATTGTAATGATCAAAATTTTGAGTACAACTATTTCGGATATACCATGACATACGAAATAAGACATTGCAATAATCAAATGATCCTAAAACAAGTGATGGAGTATGAATCAAGGCATTACAACTTCGTCAAAACAAGTAACGAAGTGTAAGAGTGTGCTTGGTGCATATTAAAATTTTGTGTTTGACACCCATTTTGGAGAAGAATTTGATTTGTAATAGTGATTGATGGAAGAATGTGTGGTTAAAAAATAAGTAGAATTTTTGAATTTATGTGTAATATTATTTAATTGATAGAATGTGTGGTTGAAATGAAAAAAAAGAAAAAAAAATGAGAATGAGAAAAAAATGGATGTCAAACAAGAGCTGTGAGATAACATTTTTTTGAAATAATGTGATTCGAAATATGTGATTGAAAAAGAAGGAAAAATTATTGATTTGATGTAAAATATTATTTTATTCAATAATAAGTAATTGAAAATGAGTAGAAGAATGAAAATGAAAATAATATTGTAGCTCAAATAGGAGCTAAACTATAGTTCGATTTCAAATCCTCCTAGAGGAAATGAAAAACGAATATGTGAATAAAGTTCATACCCATGCTGATCGTGAGTCACAACTTGAAATACTTTTAAGATTTTTGAATCTGGACTGATTTGATGTATTCTACATAGCTGGATTCGAAGATAATGTAATGCTGCCTGAGTACAAGGCCAGACAGACAAAAGCATAGGCCGAATTCAAAAACAATTTGGAAAGTTTTTGAAATTAGGCCAAAACAAAGTACAAAATAATTGAATTTTTTTGCCAAAACAAGCAAAATAAGACTGTAAAAGCAGTCAACTATCCTGTTTCACTGCAGGGGCAGTTAGAAAATACGAAAGTTTTAATTTATTGCCCCAATGAGTAAAAAACAGCAAACCATGAACCTGAATCTTCATTTGAAGATCAAAACCTGTTGACCCTACACACATGAACAAAACCTTTTTCATGAACAATGGCAAGAACATACATGATTTTATATGAACTTAGCACTCAAAAACTGGCAGCCTGCTTACTAATTCACAATCCCCAGGGGTTGGAACTCGATTACAAGCCTGGATTCAATCCAATATAGCTGTTGTCGAGTTCGAATTTGCGAGGTGAAGAGACAAAATTCGATATAAGCACACAGAAATTCAAAATCACCGAAGGGGAATGCAACTTCTAGCTTAGAACAAACCACTACTGAGGTTTGACAAAACCCAACAGCAACTGTCTTGAATCTGAAGATTGAATCCGACCAGCACCACCATCTGAATCTAAGTTCAAGCAACACCAAAACCTTCATGAAACTTCAAGAACCATGCATAAGTTGCTGGCCGAATTTAAGCTTAAAACCTTCCGGCCGAAACATAAGACTCCCAGAAAACTTGAAATCTTCAAAACTAGCCTTTTGAAACTAGACAGATTTTGTAAAATCCGCTTTGCTGAATTTGAAATACCAAGTTATGAAGGCGATATCGAACAAAGAACAATGAGCTCACTGTTACGTTTTGATACCCAATAAATCTCGGGTAATGATGTTAAATATTTTGAATTATATTAATTACCCCAAAACAATTCAGGTCATTAGAAGCAACTTAATTAGTTAATGTTGCTCATGGCCACTATAACTTTTGGATGGTCTAATCCAATTATCTTAGTGTTGACCCATTTGTTGGATAATATTGGCTCAAGTCTAGGTAACCTAAACTAACCTATATATACCCATTTTCAATGTGTTGGAAACGTATGTGTGCTTTGCGAATATATTAGAGAGAAAATGTGGATGCTTCCGTCTCCTTCTTCGTGCCTTTGCTTTCTCTCTACTTTGTGGCCTTTTTTGGCAAACATTACCATACTTGTGTTCCTTGTGGGTATATTAGAAGTGGCAACCAAGAGTTATAGTAGTAGTTGTGGGTTAGAGTCAATTGTTTGATTGTGGTTGACTTCAGTTAGATAGATAAACTGAGCCCGGATTCCACCAAATCGATGTCAATTTCTCTACAGTTGGTATCAGAGCCACGTCGGTGGTCGATTTTCAACAAAATTCGATCTGAAAAACCCGGAATTGAAGTAGAAGTCGGCTGGAACGAAATTGTCCAAAAGTTTCCCAAAAATCGGACCTACAATCTACAATTTCGGCCAAACCAAAAGGCGGTTAAGGAAACGGAGGCCAAAACCTTAATCTAGAGGTGGAGGTGCTCTTGGATTGACTGCGCGTGGTGGTGACGGCCGACGGTGGCAACACGTGGAAGTTCCAGCATCGGCGCATGGAGGCTCGTCCGGCGTCATTTGGGAGAATTTCTTCAGGCATAATTTGTTTAACGTATTTTCTAACGATTTGGTGTTGCTAGTTTTCTTTTTCAGGTTATATGGTGAAAATTGGACGATTTTGCCCCTGCGAGTTTGTGTTTCAGTGTTGCTATAGTTGCCGAAGACTTTAGGGCAAATAGTGGTGGTTCTAAAGTGGTTTACAGACTCAGATTGGTCCGTTCAGATAAATTGACTTATCCCAATTTAAATTCCAGCATTAACGTGTCACCGTGTGGGGTGATATTAGGATTGAGGTTACCGTGTGGAATAACATTCTTTATGTTAGAAATTTATGAATTATTTGCTCTATTTGAAGTGTTGATTTTGATAGGAAGTTTGTAATTGCTTTTGTGTTAACTGTAGTTTAGTCACTATGTAAGACTGCATTGAATGAAAACTTTGAATTTTTGTTAACATACCTCCGTATTGCATTGATTATTCTATTAGAACACTCAGGCTTCTGAGACCTTGAGTCTCACGAAATCCTTGGAATTTAGAATGGCGTGTATTGCGGCCTTATAATTACTTTGTGTGATCTATTTATGCACTTTGATTGTTTTGTTTCTCAAAATATCTTCACATTTCGAAGTTGAAAATTTCAATGAGAAATAGAAATTTTCAATTTGGCAACAAAAGATGAAGGAGATTTTGGTTTAACAAAAAATTTCAAAAGCCATAGATGACAATTTTTCTACAAATTTGACGGTTACACAAAAAGCAGAATATCATGAACTTACTTACACTTCAATTAGTTTACACCTATCTAACATTGTTTTGAGAAAAGTTGGAAAACTGAATTCTACAAAAGAACTTTGGTAAAAGTTGGAGGATTTATATTTGCTTAAGTATACTCATAATAAGTTGTACTTACTTGAAAGATTTTTCATTTTAAAATGGATCTTTCAAAGGATTTTGATGACAATCTGGATATTTTCAATACACTTGCTCAAGATATCGTTAACTGTGATAAAAAGGTGTCTGATACATTAAGGTCATTATTTTGCTAAATTCTATGCCTAATTCATATAGAGAGGTTAAAAATGCAATTAAGTATGGTAGGGACACCTTAACATTCCAGATTGTCATATATTCCCTTAAGAGTAAGGAGATATAGATTTAAACTGAAAAATATGATAAGAGAAGTGGTGAGTTACACATGATGAGGAGTAGAATGAAATTTAAGCAAATGAATTTGGATAGAGCTCAAGACAACGGTGATTCGAGTAGTGACTCGAATGATGAGGGATATGACAAGTCTAGTGATAGACGGTGTTACAATTGTGGTAAGGCTATGTATTTTATTAGGAACTGTCCCAAGAAAAAAGATAAGTAGAAGGGTAAGATGAGAAGCGAGACGAATGTGGTTTTAGGGTCGAGAAATTACCCTAGTGAGGTTTATTGAAAGTAAACCTAGTTACTGCATGTGCATCCGTGTGTAATCATTTCTGCATGTGTATGTGATTGCTTATTCTGTTGTATGGTTATATGTGTATTTCAATGTGTTTGATATGTGCATTTGCATTAATTTTGAGATCAATTTAATTACTTGGTGCAATTTTTTACATGCATAGTTGGTTAAGATACATTAGTAGTATCTGTGTTGAGTGTCTGTTGGTGAGATGGAGTATGGATGCCTAAGGGTACATTGGTGGTTTGTATCAAGGATGTGGAGTGTGATATTTAGATCACGAGTGGACAATGATTAAATGTTGGAATCCTTTATTTGTGAAGAGACATTGATCATGTGAAGTATGAGAGATGCGCTTCTATCACTTATGCTAGGTAAAGACTCATTATCCACTTAGATTGGGGGAAATGATGTTGTAATAGAGGATTATCCAAAAGACTTAATATCTATAGATGTCTACCAGTTAGATATGATTTGAGTGATCAGTCTAATGAGCATGGTAGGTGATTATGTAAGATATGTGTTCTCAAAGTGAGAGCAACACGGAATGAGATATGATAAGTGTGATGAGATCTTTCATGGGGTCATGTGTACAATTGTAGCATATGTGTTTTAACTGTTTACTTGATTAACTTAGTGTTAATCTGTTGTTCTGTGTGAACTGATGTTTTGGAAAAGATTTGAGGATTATTCTATATGATATCTTCATCACATGTTTATTTGCTCTTGATTGATTAATGTGATTATCTGCTTCTACTTGGGTATTTGCTTATGACCTTAGCGCTGGTTAGTACATAGAACATGTATAGTATGTGTTTCGGATCTGAAACAAGAGGTAAGGTCTGTAATTCCAATTTTACTGGTTACCTTGATCATGCAAGTATAAACTTTGTATTTTGATTGCTTGTAGGTTGATTGGGTATCAAGGTGGAGATGTTTTGGATTTTGATACCAATAAATTCCTGACAATGATGTTACAGTTTGGATTATATTTTATAGATCTCGGTCGATGAGTAAAATAACTATCAACACAATCAATTTATAGGCTCAACCCAAAATAACTCGGGTCATTGGAAGCAACTTAATTAGTTAATGTTTCTCATGGCCATTATAACTCTTGGATGATCTAGCCCAATTATCTTAGTGTTGACCCATTTGTTGGATAATATTGGCCCAAGTCTAGGTAACCTAAACTAACCTATATATATATACCCATTTTCAATGTGTTGGAAACATATGTTAGTTTTGTGAATATATTAGAGAGAAACGGTGGCTGCTTTTGTCTCCTACTTTGTACCTTTTCTTTCTCTCTGTCGTCGTGGCCTATTTTTGGCAAACATCACCACACTTGTGTTCCTTGTGGGTATATTAGAAGTGGCAACCAAGAGTTATAGTAGTAGTTGTGGGTTATAGTCAATTGTTTGATTGTGGTTGATTTCAGTTAGATAGATAAACTGAGCCCGAATTCCACCAAATCGATGTCAATTTCTCTACGCTCACAAATGCAACGACGATTTTAGTGAGTTTCTTACACTAAAGTTGAGAGCTTCTCTTTCTAACCCCATCTTAACATGCAAGTGATATTCAAATTTTAGTGACAGATTTGAATAAAGGTGAAGACCACTATTCTAGATTGAATTTAAGTTTGATTGGAATCTATATAATTAAACAAAAATAATTGCTTATTCCTCTCAAAATAATCTGGTTGGTTCTTTCATTTTTCTAAAAAACAAATGAAATATAATTTATTATTATTATTATTGTTATTATTATTCCAATTGTATAATCATTTAATATTTAACAACGTCAATAATTATATAATTGTTATAAAATTGAGAAGGAAAAAAAGAAAGTAGAAAAGTCAATAGACTGTGTGTATTTCATTAAAAACCAAAGCTTGATATTTATAAAGAAAATTTAAGGCCGCAAAGGATACAATTGTCATAATAACTAGGGTTGTAGGAGTATTATAGTTATTCACTAATAAACATATAATTTACAATCACTCATTGAATGACACATTACAAAATATGTCTAATTAAAATCTTGTAAAATAAATCAATGGAAAAAAAACTTGAGTTAAGGAAAAAAAGTACAATTGCTCCCCTAATTTCAATAAATGAGAATTCTTGTATCGAGACATCCATGTCATGTATATTAATGTCTTCAATATTATAATTTTGGTGAATCGTGTTTCGTATTGTCTTGTTATATGACATTTAAGCAATATCGTATTCATAAATGATATTTATTAATTTTCGTTTGTCTTTAGTCACATGATGATCTATTGAAAAATAGATTATGTCTTGCTCTCAGTGGGAATTATACACAATTTGTAACATATAATAATATTATTTTGAGGGTAAATGTCTTGTAAGTTATGGACATTATTACACACAGAATATGTTTCATTAAAACTTTATTAGAAAAATCTCATGGATAAAATCGTAATGAAGGAAAAAGAGTACATTATCCCTTTGAATACATCACAAAAATCGTCTCATTGAAACCTTACTAGGAAAATCCAATGTGACAAAACATTGCTCAAAGAAAAAATAGTATAAAGCGTATTTACTCTTCCTCATGATAACATCACTTGAATTATACGCTTCTAACCTATTAAATACTTCAAAAATAACAATATAATCATGACGATGAATTGATTATAATCACATTTCAAAATTTCATACATTGTTAGGGTTACAAGATATGGACTTGTGATTGCATCCATCACGAATTTTGTGAAATTCACTATGTTGAGATTGGTAGATTACATATTACTTCAGTTTTCTCATTTTTTTTTTGCATAAGTATTACACCTTTATATTTTCGCATTGCAGGTTCAAAAATTTCAAATATTTTTCTAGTAAATTCAATTTTACTAGGATTGCGTCATTTAATTTGGCTATTTTTTTTCCAATTGATATGATTATTTCGATATTCTCTCTGTTTAAAATATAAAGTGGTACGTTTTATACAAAAATATTGTCGACAACTTTTTATTTTGGATTTTATTTCTTTCTCATAACGATATACCTTATTGAGATATCTTAATCTTAAACATTTCAGTTGCCGATCTTCTTTTGAAATTTTACATTTTGTTATGTTTATATACTATCCAAAATCATACACTTCCTAATGGACCATGTTCACTATTTGTTCCATTTTTCTTTTGAAAAACTTTGTCTCGAAATTGAATGTCATCACGCTTAAGACATGTCATTGATTTATGAATTATAATATTAATGAATTGTCCTTCCAAGACGTGAAATCAAGTTGGATCATTTAAAGTTGGAATGTGAGAGATTTTTAATTTCTTTAATTAATAAATACATTTAAATGAATTATATTTTTGAACTTCTTATTCGAATTTTTTTCAAAGATCTAAATAATATAATGATGCATTTGTACTTTATTTTTACCTTCTTAATTTCTCCCTATATATATATATATATATATTGCGCTATCAAAATAATTAGATCAAAAAGTTGTGCTTTGACTATAAGCCAAATATAGTAGGAAAAAATTTGGTGTGGGCACGATGCTAATAGTATTTTCTAGACAGAAATGGGAAGCACTTTGTTCTCAATAATAGTGATTTAAAAATTAATTAGAGGCATTTAAAAAATAATGATATTAATCTATTTATCATCATCTCGACTAATCTCATTAATATATTGAGATTCAAGCTTACTAGCATTAACAAAACACATCGTTTTGATTGTATAATTTAAAAATTATGCTTATAATTTAAAATTTGAGCAATAATTTTACAAACTTCAAGTTGTAAACATCGTACAATCATCTAGTAGATGTATCATATGTATTAGTTACAAATAATATTTAGATGGTCAGCATAAAAGGTGGCGGGGTCCCATTTATCACCTTAATTAATTTTCAAAAAAAAATGTAGGGAAATTAAGCCCTATTTTTAATTAGTGATTGTTAATGACCAATTTTCAATAAAGAGAATAAAACATCATATAAGAATTCATTGGATTGATGAATTTTTTAGTACTTCGTTAGATATCCATTTGAATTCTTAATTCTCCATCATTATTGATCAAGTGATGAACTAACTGATCATGTCAAACAATAATACATTCAGTAGTTAAATTTCTAGTTCAATATATTGTTTGCTTCAATTGTATTAATACTTGTATAGTAAAAACTAAGAAAATAAGTGTAACATATTATTGACTCTTATAATGCCTTACAATCGAATTTGCAAAATCTCAACATTATATTGTTTTAATTTTCATTGAATGACTCGGCATGAGTTTAGTTGGATGCTTGTATGTATTTCATGTACGCTACAAACGTCTCATGATATTAATACCATATCAAATCATAAAGCTTTTGAATCAACCAACTTCAAGTTCTTGATAATATTTTATTCGAATGATTTCATAATTTTTAAGAAGCGTGCTTATTCGAGAGTGCCATCATAATATTCTTCAAGAATATTAGTACGTGTAGAATCATGCTTCTTCAAGAATAATTTCATGATTTTTTTAATTTATTCACGAATAACTAAATAATATTCTTTATTGGTATGTAAAATTTTATAATTATTTATAAATGATAAAATATTCTTCTAGATTAATAATTTATGCCGTTCTTTGAAATAACCAAATATTCTTATAGAATAATGGATTATTTGTATATAAGTTATGCTTCTCCAGAAGTATTAACATATTATCAAACCAACACTAATATAAAGTTAATTTTCGAGACTAATACAATATTTTTCTAGAATATTGATTTTATAAAAAAATTATTATTTCAGGAATACCAAAATAATATTTTTCTTAAATATTTATGTAGTTGGGTTGTGTTTCTTCAAAAAAATCAACATAAATTTTTTAATATTAAGCCGTGCTTATTTAGGAATACAACGAGATATATACTATTCAAGAGTATAAATACAATATTCTTGTGGAATATTGATATTAAATATTTGTTCAACCTTTCATTCTTCTTAAATATTGATATTACATATTCGTTCCAACTTTCGAGCAATATAATATTTTAAAATATCAATTTTTGTGCTATACATGAACAACAATGCAATATTTTTTAGAAATATTAAATTAATATAAAGTCGTTCTTCTTCAAAAGTAACGACATAGTATTTAATAATTGAAATAAATTTATTTTCCTTTGAGTATTCCCAAATTCTTAAAAAAAAACATGAAAACAATTTTATTCTTAAAAAAAAATTCACAATCTTCTAATCAATTCAAATGTCTTGCTATAGTTCGAGTAACAATCTCTTACAAATGAACTGTTTGATCTTAATCTAAATCGTTTGATCTGAATAACAACAAGTTTTGAACTTGTTGTCCAAATTTCACGATGATCGGACCACGAATTACGAAGACATCAATGTTTGATCATAGCTACTACATGTTGTCTAGATTCTCCAAAATTTTCTCTCAGTAGAATATTTGGTGACCTATCTTAAGTCACTTTAATATATCAATTTTTATATTTATTCGAGAGCAATAATATAATATTTTTTTGGAATATTAAAAAATATTAAAAAATGGAAAGTTAATTTTCTTCAAAAATTATAACTCAAGATTGAGTTATTTAATTTATACTTTTTCAGAAATATCAACAAATTATTATTAATCATATATATTTGTTCTTTAGAAGTAATAACATAATATTATTATTAAATAATAAATTTTGTAAATTCTACTATTCAGTAGTAAATAATATTCTACTAAAATATTAACATAATATAGATTTTTCTTCTAGAATTTTTATAAATTTGTGAAGTTATGATTCTGCTAATTTTCATAAAGTTTTCATATAAATTGTATCTTGGATTGTATTATTTTCTGTGAGATATGTGCTACTTCTAAAGCACGAAAAAAATATTATTATTATTTTTGGTTTAAAAAAATGATATTACCATTGCTTCTTCAAAAGCAGTTGATCAATATTCTTCTGGAATATTGCAATTGTAATGTCATGTTTCACCAAAAATATCGAAATGGAATTGTCTAGAATATGGTATGCAAAAATATTATACCTTTTCAAAATAATAATACAATATTATTTTTAACTGTTGTCATGTATGAATTTATGATTCTTCATGATTAACAAAATAATAAAAATATGAAATTCATTTTCAAGCAATACAACAACATTCTTCTGAAATATAATTTTTTTTAAAGAATAATAATACAATATTCTTTTGAAATATTGAACGAAAAAATTACATTCAATAAAATATTTGTCTATTATAAATTGTTATAGTTAAATCGATATAATCATATCGACTAACCTAATTGGCTAGAGAAAAAAAAGTAAAAAAGGTAAAAAATCAATTGATTTGAATGTATTTCATTGAGAACCAAAGTCCCAAATTTATATAGAAGAATTAGGATGGCAAGAAATATAATAATCATAATAACTAGAACTGGGATATAATGATATTTTTTTAATAAACATTAATTTACGATCTAAAAATAAAATGAATAATCAAGAATTGTGTGTGGTCAACGAAACAGTACGACAACGCGTTTGTTGACATTATTACAGCCAAAATAGTCCGTTTGCTTGAGCAAATTACCAAACCAACTGCACCACCATCAACAACAATGTTGTCAAGTCCAAAGTCCAACCTCTGACTCACCAACACCGCCACCAGCCGCCCCAATTCAAAACAAAGCCAAAGTTTCTATCTTTTTCCAGTATTACAATGCAATGAAAGAATCATAAATCTTTACTATTCAATGGAGAACAGTACAGCAATTTCAGAAAATGCACTGCTTACCACAATCTGCAACTCAATTCAAACGTTAGGCCGTGGGTTTGATGTTACATCTGATATTAGGCTGCTGTACTGTAAAGGGGCACCTGGTTCTCGCTTAGTGCATATTGATGAAGAGCACACCCAGAATCTTGAAATCGCCGAAAATCAGGTTATCCCAAATGTCTCTATTGACATCGACTGCTCCAAAGGCCGCAGTTCCACTGAGACCACCTCGGTTTGGACCTTCCATGAGGTCAGTTCCCATTTTTTAAAACCTTTTTGCTCCAAATTTGATTTGTTATCTGGGCTTTTTTGGTTGTGGTTGGATACTTGAACCGATGATTTGGTTCGATTTTCTTGTTGAAGCTTTATAAGAATTTGTTGGTTATCTTAATTTTATACAGGGAGACAATCTTTAAATGAGTTGACTTTAGAATGCACAAATCCTTTTTGTTCTGATATGTGTTACTTGTAATCTGAGCTTTCAATCCGATTCAGCTAATATACAGATGTTGATGCAGAAAATAGGTATATTGTGGAGAATTTAATGTTTTTAGTTTGTCATGTGACTGAATTGTCACATTGGTTGCTTTCCATGTTTGTTTTCTGATGTCCTGAAAGATATTTCCATTTCTAGTTCGCTGGGTGCGAAAGGGATTTCAAATTATTGTATATCATGTGATCCTGGATGATTTTGTAGCTACTGGTTCTCCGTAATTTATAAGTTTTGGTATTTATCCGTATCAAAAGTTAAAATTACACGAGGAACGAATGTACAAGAGGAAAAATGTTTTCTAAAAATGGAAAAAGAAAACTAAGGTCTCATTTGGATTGGTGGATTTGAGATTGAATGTATGTCAATGCCTTATATTTTAGAAAAATAGTGATTTTAAGTCATTGGATTACTTAAAGAATGAAAAATGATTCCGAAGGAAATAAATTTAATGCATTTGAATGTCACCGTGAATGATCAAAGTGAATAAGCCAAAACATGACATAGAATTATTTTGAAGCCAATACAAACTCAACATCATCGAAGCAGGTGAGATAGATTTAAAATTCATAGGGAGTTCTATTTGGCTGACATGACAGAGCCAGATCAAATTACGCCATAGAGCGAGAATGAGTGCTATTTGAATATGGGTAGCCTTCGTGGTTCACAATTGTGGTGCAAGATCAGATATGTCAATCTTCTGTTTGGGCTAAGCTTGGGGCAGCATTGGCCATGTTCACAAATTGCACTTCATAAACCGATTTATAGGTTCAATTTTTTCAACTGAAAGGACCCTTAACTCCCCACCTCACCAAAAGAAGGAAGAAAAGAAAGAAAAGAGAAGTGGAGAGTTAGAAAACGGAGCCCATTATTTGTGCTCTGAAATGCCACATTTGCGTTTATGGTTTCAGTCCCTAATTTTAATTAAATGCTCTTGATACTTGTATTACAGATGGCAAAATACTTCAGTGAGAAGTCTAATGTACCTGGACACGTGCCTCTAGGAAGCTTTAATGCTATGTTTAATTTCACTGGCTCGTGGCAGCTTGATGCAGCAGCTACAAAGTCCCTTGCAATGGTTGGTCGTATTATGCCATTATTTAAGGTCAAATTATCAAAATCCAATTTAGTTTTGCATGATGACATCAAGAACGCAGTTCCGTATTCTTGGGACCCCGCATCGTTGGCAAGGTGAAACATTATGAAAGTCTTAGCATATGAATTCCTTTTATCTTTCATCCTTGCCTCAGATGTCACTTAAAATCAATGAGCTTTTTCTATATATGATGTCTAATATAGGAAGAAAATGGTCCTTCATGTTTACAATGTGACTGATTACTGAAGGTCCAAACGAAGATTCTATAGATCCTAAAGTGGTAGGATTGAATGTCATTATTGGAGTTTCTGTAGTTGACGGCGTTATTCAATCACCAAAATCACCTTTTTCATTTCTTTGTGGTGTGGGTTGGGGTGGGGGTGGGGAGGGGGGGTGGGTGTTTGGTAAGGATCATATAAAGTTTTGAAAATGTTGTCAAAATATTTGAAGGACCAATATTGATGCATATTTAAACCCGAGGTCGATAGTGAGCTATAGACGATTATTTCCATTTCAGAAGCTGACATTATAGGATTTATGGGTCGATACTTTTTTCTTCCAGCTTTATTGAGAATTACGGCACCCATATTGTCACCTCTGCAACAATTGGTGGAAGGGACATGGTCTATATTAGACAGCACCAGTCATCACCTTTGTCAGTTTCAGATATTGAAAACTACGTGAAAGACATTGGAGACCAGAGGTTCTCTGACTTAAAAAGCCATACAAATGCGGGCCCCTTAAAATACAAGGACAAGGTAAGTGCAGCAGCTTTATTCAAGTTTTTTTCCCTGTCGAAACTCGTTTCTGTGTCAAAAAGTACTTACATCTTACATTAATCTTATAGAGCTGCTGGCTTTAAAAAGAAAAAGTAGAGCTCTTGGCTTTTGATCATGTTTTCTTGCTCTAGAGTACTTGTTGGGGCCACTCTCCAACAATACTACTTATTATTCTGTTGTGATTTTAAGAAAGCACTAAAAGCATTTTTCCTGATGCAGGATGTTACTGTGATCTTCAGAAGAAGAGGGGGGGATGACCTTGAGCAGAGTTATGCCAAGTGGGCTCAGACTGTAGAAGCAGCCCCAGATGTGATCAACATGACATTTATTCCCATTGTCTCTTTGCTCGAAGGAGTTCCTCGAATAAAGCACCTAAGTCGTGCTATAGAATTATACTTGGAGTGTAAGATTTCGTCCTCTGTTACCACTTGTTTTCCTGCAGTTTAAAAGCAAAAACTTCATTTCAGGGCTTTGTTCGAATAGTTTCGGTAGATTCTTAAAAAATGGTACATGTAGTAAATAAAATGTTTTCTTATGTTCGATTTTGGTGGCTTTGGAACACTGCAAGGACATTATATATAGCTTTTTCCTTCAACATTGTTTTAATTTTGTTTTGGCATCGTGAGGGTGGTATTAGATCAAAACCTTTGGATTCTAAAACTGAAACAATTCAGACCTTTGAGATCCTTTAACATTATTGAAGTAAACTCTTATGTGGTATTCAACATTTCGTCTATGGTGGAGCAGAATGTGAAGAAATTTTGTTAGACTTCTTTGGTCACTGGAAAGATGGCTTCTTGCAAAAACCCATTGAAGGCTTTCAATGTATACTTCTCTAAATATTTAAGTTCTTATCCTTTGATGGTTGATATGGCACTCAATTTATCCTAATGAATAAGATGCAATGTGATTCTGATTATGATTCTGTTAAAACTTTTTTTAGATATTCTTGTACACTTCTTTGGGGAGAAGATCCATTTATATTCTTAATATCTTTAGTTTTGCATAATGTGTTTGGTTTTGTTTCTGCCAGACAAGCCACCTATTGAGGATCTACAATATTTCTTGGACTTCCAAATTTCTCGGGTTTGGGCTCCAGAGCAGAACAATCTACAAAGAAAGGAGCCTGTGTGTCCATTCCTTCAGTTCAGTTTGATGGGTCCAAAGCTTTATATAAGGCCTGATCAGGTATATAGTTATTGTTATTGTTATTGTACTTAAGATAAACAGCCAGCTTAATTCAGTTGAGCAAGAAAATCCAGGATTTTCATCTTCTCCTTGCTGATAAGCAAGTAATGTCTACAATAATCTGTTTCAGTTTTCTAAGTCAAAACTTCTGGGATATGGCAGGTGACAGTTGGGCGTAAACCAGTCACAGGCCTCAGACTCAGCCTAGAAGGCAGTAAGCTTAATCGTCTTGCTATCCATTTACAACATCTAGTGTCTCTTCCTAAAATCCTTCAACCCCACTGGGATGCACACGTGGCTATAGGTGCGCCCAAGTGGCAGGGTCCCGAAGAGCAGGATAGCCGATGGTTTGAACCAATCAAGTGGAAAAATTTCTCACATGTGAGCACTGCACCTATAGAGTATACTGATACATGCATCGGAGATCTATCTGGCGTTCACATTGTCACCGGTGCCCAGCTTGGTGTCTGGGATTTTGGTGCCAAAAGTGTATTACACCTTAAACTTCTCTTTTCCAAAGTACCCGGGTGTACAATAAGGCGTTCTGTGTGGGACCACAGCCCTGCCAACCTGTCTGCTCCACAAAGACCTGATGGTTCATCAACTTCACTGTCAAACGAGAAAATCCCTGATGATAGAAAATTGGACGGTTCAAATCAAGTCGGGAAACTGACAAAAATTGTGGATCCAACAGAAATGTCAAAAGGACCCCAGGACATGCCAGGCCACTGGCTTGTGACAGGAGCTAAGCTTGGGGTGGACAAGGGAAAAATTGTGTTACGGATAAAGTACTCCCTATTGAACTACTGAATCATGGTGATAGGCGATTAATTTGTACCTGCATTCGCAGGTTTGCTAACTCTTTTTAGCATTTTTTTGCACAGGCGGTGTATGTCTATTCTGTTAATAAGTTCATTCGTTTTGCTTGAATCTTTTGTTGTTGAATAGAATGTAAGTTTTGCTCATTTCTATTTCTTGATCTTTTTCGTATGATATTTTCATTAAAGTTGCAAGTCAGAAGCTAAACCGTTGGAACCAATTTCATTGACAAATTCATCGTACTTATGTTTATGTTTGTTCTTCGTAATTGAAGAATTGTTTCCGGCTGCCGAATAATTGCAGTAATACTTTTGTGTGGAAACTGCATATGCTTTTAGGTTAATCACCGTTCTCTTCTGTTTGTCCCACCCAACTTTGCTTTGCTTTCACATGACACAAGAAGGAACATAGTCTTCTTTTCCCAATAAAAAAGAGGAAATATTTTTCTACAGTACAGCGCATTAGCTAGTGTCTGAAGGGAACCTGCAGAATAGAATAATCACTTCGAGAAGATGGTGGGGTTTCAAGTTGTTTTGTATATGTAGCCAGCGGCGGTCTGTTTGAAATACCGATGATGCTTAATAAAATCGTCCAAAAAAATGATGTATTGACAATGTGGAAGAAAGAGACTGTCAGCATAGAAAATATGTTTAACAATACAGAGCTATTTTCTGTTTGTTAACTCCAGGGGATGGGTGGGTGGTGTCAAGGTGGGCAACCCAGCCTGTGGTGGCCCGGCTTGGAAAAATTGCGATAACGTCTGACCAGGCCAGCCACCACAATTTAGAAAAGCGCAACCTAGTCTTCTGGATAGGTTTTGCAGGTCAAGAGTGACCTCAGTAAAGTGGTCACAATAAGTCGCCAGTCAAATGTTTAAGACCAATCACAATTCATCACCATCTTGTCTGCTTTCAATTGATGACTACTATATACAAGTGTTGACCTAAGCTCCTTTGCAGAGCCATGGTTTATTCCGAAAACTCTTAAGACATTAGATATTAATTTTCATTTGACCGAGACATGATTTCTCACATATATATCTCATGAGGGAAATTAGGTTGTCGACTCACTTGTTATTGCAAGTTGGAAATAACGTCATTATCAAGAGTACGGACCCAAGATCTTTCTCGACGATTATGCACCTTGATACTATTGACAGATATTGCATCCCTA
>CAIGRP010017228.1:0-33728 GCA_903798385.1 Fraxinus cuspidata
TGATTTTGTGATTAAGCCCGATGTAAGAGTGGAAGTTTACATAGTTGAAATTGAATCAGATGAAATAGAAAAGTTATATTACATCGAAAAGGAAAAGGTAGAAGTTTGGAGACTAAATGAAAAGTGGATCAAAATCAAATGATTAACCACCCTTCGGGAACTTTCTTTTGGAAAAATATTAAGCAAAGATGACTACATCAGAAGCCTCGAGATTAAAGGAAATTGAAATTCGAGGGGACGCTATTTATGTTGGTTGGCCATTAAACCTAATATCATGAAATGAGCTTTCATGTCTATAACCTCATTGAACTTCCTCTTTAAAACTAGAAGCTTGTAGATTGATTGAACAACTTGAAAATTTAAAGCACATTGCTTGTGTTGACCTCATTTTTTGTACCATTGACGTTGACAATAGATCCACATAGATATGCTCTTGCACAGTTGGAGAAACCATTAGTCACTCGTGGCTCTCTCTGACGGTGATAGAGACATCTGCGAACACTCCGACGATCAAGTCAATTGATGATAACAGAATATAAGGTATATGATATCTAGAGATGTGAGCAACACAAAGTATATATGTGCTGAAAATATGTAAAATATGAGGGAGGGAGGGGGAGAGAGAGAAAGAGAGAGAGCAAGTTTACAATTTGTGTGTAAAGTTACATTATCTTCAAATGGTAAAATATGTGGGCCTATAGAGTAGTTGAGGTGAGATAATAGCCGTTGGATAATTAGATACTTGGACTAATATGGTGGTCAAGGTATCTCATGTCTCATCCTAGGTATCAATCCATCAATTATAGGTTGATGGGCATTTAATGCAACAATTAATGTTTTTTGAAAAGTGGGCTTAAGACTTGACCTTTAGGTGTCTAGTGCAGAGATACTACTTCAATTAATCTTAAGAAGATTCGTTCAAAGAATTTTCTCGAAATATGTGAAACAAAAGATGCTTCTCATTAATTGAGAATTTAATCGCTTTAGATATCTTCGTGCAGTAGACATGGCACCTCGGCTTCGACCTTGGAGGTCGTCCCTCCAAGGCTCATCAGATGAAATGATCCATCGCCTCAGTATGGTCCCACCTCAGCCAGGTGGATGTTGATGTAGAGTGTGGGCTTGATTTGACTTGCTACTGGGCTGCCACATGGAGGTGATCTGGAGCCTAAGTGAAAGAAGCGTAGCAATAGCCCCTCAAGTTTATGTATGAATTTTGTATTGGGTTGGAGGTAAATTATTCTCTGTCTAAATGATGCGTTGGGGTGGTGGGTTTTACCTTTTGTTGGTTGGTTGTTCACTTTGAACACAACACAATATTCCTCCAAATTTGTGTATGGATATTTAGCCCTTATTTGAGCTCTATCATTTGACAAAAAATGATTTTGGAATAGTATTTGTTTGGAGATTGTGTGGATAAAATGTAAGGAGAATTTTTAGATTTATGTGTAATATTATTTTATTGAGAAAATATTAGGTTGGTAAGAGAAGATAGAAAAATGAACTAAAATTTAACGAGAGCCAAACATGGGCTTAAATAATGATGGAGTTTGAATTGCATAAGTTGATGTAGATACCTCGTGGTAGCTTTAAGAGAAGTTGTGGCAGACGCAAGGTCCTTGCAAGAGGGCGAGGTCGTCCCTCAAGGCACATCGGATGAAGTGATCCATTACATGGCGTGGTCCCACCTTGGCCGGGGATGGTGATGTGGAATATGAGCTTGATTTGACTTATTACTTGGCTGCTGTGTGGAGGTGATTTGGAGCCTCAGTGGAAGAGGCATAACAACTTGTATAGGTGATCTACAAAATAAAGGAAGACGCATCAGTTAAATTGTCAAAGCATGTCAGACTCCCTTAATTAATTTGGCATCAGAAATCACTTGAAAAGTTGTAGATTCTCGACACAGTCAGGGCCATCTTATTATCTTCGGGGACTTGTTGCCATTCCTTCTAAATTAAAACGAACTCCACTTCTACCTTTTCATGTAAGTTGGGTACCCTTACACCAAAGATGCGTAAGACATTCAAGGGCAAACATAGTACCACCACCCTTCATCTTTAATGGTAGCTTGCGAGCGGGTACATAATATAAAAATACGTGAAAAGACATCATCTCATCAAGGCTGAAGCATACTGTAACATAAATGCCCTGATCATTTGGCTCCAACTGTTAGGACAATGCCAAGTTGGAGGTCCTATTTACCCTCATAAACAGAGATGTAACAAAAGCCTCATCCCAGCATCATAACAGCTCCAAAAATGGCAATGCAACCCTCCATCGGACAACAAACTCTCTTATCCGCTTCAGGTTTTTTGTTCGCTGTCATCCATAACCTAAAAGAATTACCGAATTTTGAGAGTCTTCATTAATATTTGTCGAGGCCACATACGTCTTGCTATATTTCACCACCAATAATCCCACCAACAACAAAGTTTGTTGCTCTCTAGCACTTCCACATCCTTTGAAGAATTCGAAGATGAATCTGGTAACCTTACATCCACAGTAGTGATTTCCTTCCTCGCTCAACAGTGCCTTTAGCTGCATTGAGCTAGGCCCTTAAGCTTTCCACGTCGATACCAGAAGAACAACTACTTATTCGGGTCGCGTTCAAGTAATAAAGTGAATTGTGAGTCAGAGTCGATCCCTCAAGAAATATTTACTTTTCATTATACTATTCTAGTTATTTTAATTCTAACAATTAAAGAAAAACACACAGTATGGATTTAAATTTTGAGAATAAAAGAAAAACAAATTGAAATTCAATTCAAAACACACAACACATATTTAGGAAGGCTCGGAGGATTAAATAGTTGAGATTCATAATTTCACTTAACCAACGCTTAAATTAATTTCTCAACATGCAAACTAATAAATTACCAATTAATCATGTTAAACCTGATTTTCCCTTTTTTTAGCTAATTACCTCTCTCGAGCGAAATCACGCTTAATTTATGGTTTGACCTACTATATATGTATGTTGATTAGAACCCAACAAATTGTGAATATAACTCAATGGCCACCAGGGTTAGGGGTATATCTTTATCCTTTATGAGAACCGAGGGCATTTACTATTTCAGTCTAAAATGTACAACAATTCCTCAATAATAGCACAAATCACTCAATACTAACATTTATTGGCAAAATAAATGCAATATATTAAATACAACAATAAATGCACATGACAATAAATATTTTGACATTAAAAAGCAAATATTGAAATTAATAAAGTTAGGTTAAGTTTCATCATTCATCTCAATATTAATAATTTAGTTCACATAAATACAAAATCACAAAATGGAAATGGTAGAGAAAGTCATTACAAAATAAAGAAAAATAAAGGATAAATACAAGATAAAAGGTAAAATCCATCCATTGGATGGATTCTTGAAGGAATGCAATGGTATAATCTTGATTCCCCCAAATTTCCACCCTTTTTTTTGCTAGGTTTACTCTCACTTTTCTTTGTCTCGTTTCCTCTCTTTTTAGATCTTGAATGGGCGTGTAGAGGATGGGGTCAAGCGGTTGAATTTTGGCTTATAAATGACCTATAATCGTACCCCAAAAATTGCCAAAAAGCCCCCCAAAAAGTTGTAAACTTGCAAAAACGGGGGCAAGAAAATTTACTCCTGCAACACGCAGCACGCACGGCTAAAGGCACACTTAGGCTACGGAACCCGCATGTGCGCATCAGGTTCCCGAAGGCACGTGGAACCTGCTACCTTATTAAGTACTCCAAAAATTACAAATCAGGTCCTTCAACTTTGATCTTGTATATTTTGGTCCTCAAAATTTGATTTTTATTTCAAATTGACCTTCATAAATTGCATTCAAGGTCTTTTAACTTTTGGTACTTGTGCACTTTGGTCCCTTGTACACTTTTCGTCCTTTTCTTCTTTCTTTTGCCTTGTTTTCTTTCAATTGAGGATTTTCAACCTATAAAAGCAAATATCACCCAATTGTGAGTAGAATTTGACTCAATTACTAATAATTAGCTCGTTTTAAACGTCCAATAAGTGTGTAAAAGCACACTTATCACGAGTCATTAGGATGAAGCCACGTATCAAGCATTTAAAGGACCTCAATTGTTTCTCTTTGTCTATTAATGCTCATACATTGTATCATTGGAAGGTAATTGACATTTGATAATTCTCAATCTAGAAATGCAACTCTACCCATGCATCTCTTGCTTCTATGTTTCTTAAACATGAATTCCATGCAACTGTGCCCCCCCCCCTCGAAATTCGCGATATTGTGCCTCTTATGTGTCCAATTATGTAGGTAACGTACACGTAGAGAGTAAAGTGAAGACCTGTTGACACATGGGTCCCATCCAAATTCGAAGGTCAACAACACCAATTGCATTAAATATAGGAGCCGAATAGACATTCGTTCAAGCCGAAAGGATAGGTTATTTACATTTTATTTGATGGTATGAGACGAAGCTAAGAAATGAAAATTCCGAGACTTTCAAGAGAAAAATAGATACGTTTCTTTCCTTACCCTTAATAGCCTTTAAAAAAATCTAATTTTACATAAGAGATTCGGTACTACGTAAATATTATATTGAATGAGTTATTTATTGTAGATTAAATAATTTTGTTAGTGTTTATAGGGATGGCAATACGCCCCGCCCCGAATAGGGCAAGAAACCCGCCTCGAATGGCGGGGCGCCAAGTATAAAAAAAAAAAATTAATAAATTGTTATTAAAAAAAAATTTTTTTTTTTTTTAAACCCCGCCCCAACTAAGGCGGGGTTGGGTGCCTAAGTCGCGGCACCGAACCCGCCCCGTTGCCATCTCTAAGTGTTTAGCGTATTCAACTTGTTCCTAAAACTCAATTTTTTGCTGGTGAATTGATGCTGCTATTCCTTTTGGACCATATTTGATTTAGTTTAAAAATTGTTAAAAGGGTAAAATCCATTATAGGTTAGACAAAACCGTTTACATATAGACTTGAATTACTACTCTTAGTCCTATGTGACTCCACTTTTTACAAGATTAAAATCAATTTTTATAGTGGAAATTACACAAATCCAGGTGTTTAAAGATTGATTTTCAAAAATCGGGTTTAAAGTTTAATTATTCAGAAATCAGGTAATAATTTTATATTTTAATTAATATAATAATATTATTAAACATAATATCAATAACCCTAATTTTATCAATTCCTTACTTCCTCCCTCTCGTCTCCTTCCTTCTCCCTCGTCTTTCTCTCCTTCCCCTCTCTCCCTCGTCTCTCCTTCCCCTCTCCCTCGGCCTGAATGGCAGCGTCGCTGTTCACAGCGTCCCGACAGGTAGTGGGTGTGTGTGTGCTGTGGGTGTGTGTGCTGTGGTGGAGTGGAGTGGAGTGGAGTTGTGGTGATGGTGTCGCGACGCTGCCGTTGTGTGTGCGCGCGCAGTGTCGGAGTGGAGTGGAGTTGTGGTGATGGTGTTGCGTCGTCGTGTGGTGGTGGTGTTGATGCTGGTTGTAGTGGTGTTTGACCGGTGGTGGTGCAGATGTGGTGTGTGGTGGGTTCAGATCTGGTTGGTGGTGGTGGTGGTGACAGTGTGTGGTTGGATGCAGTGGTGGTGATGGGTGTGTGTGTTGTGGGTGTGGTGGTATTGGTGGCGTGGTGGCGTGGTGGCGGCACTGCCGGTGTGTGGTGTTTAATCAATTGTGGAGCAGGTGTGGTGTGTGGTAGGTTAGTAGGTTCAGATCTGGTTTGATGGTGGTGGTGATAGTGGTGAGGTCGTGGTGTTGTGTTGTTATTGTGGCAATGGCTGTGGTTGTGGCAATGGCCACGGGACGAAGAGTGTTTGTGACAATTATTTGATTTGTGACTAAGTATTGATCGTGGATCGGGATTGGGGGTTGATTTTTTGGTGCATATGATCAACTATTTGGTTCTATGTGACTAACCGTTAAATTGTGATCTTAAAATTTGATAATTTATGATAAAAAATTTGAAAATATGTGATCGATAGATAAACCGTGACTTTTAAATTTTTTGATCTGTGATCAACAAAATATATTGTGATCTATAAAATTTTTGATTTTTAATATGATAAATACATGTAGCCAATTAATTTGATAATATATGATCAAATAAAAGTTGTGATCTATATTTAGGTATATGTGACCATTAATTATATATTATTATATTTAATTAAAAAAGTTTTTAATTAATAAATAAATACTTGATTTTTGCATTTTTAAACTTAAAACCCGATTTTTGCATTTGTAAAACTTAAAGCCTGATTTATGAGATTTTTTTTCCCATTTTTATACCGTTGCAAAGTTTAAGCGGGCCCCCAACGTCCGACTTTTATTGAGAAGAAAGTCATAAATGACTATAGCCACGGTACAATAATTGATTAAAATCCTGATGAAAATTTCTCCCAACATGCGCTTAATAAGGTTTGCAAAATGAAACCCCAAATATCTATATGATACCAAAGCCCAAGTTTATCAAACAAGCGATTTGATTTGTCTAGATTTTCAAACTATCTATTGAATTTCAAAATTGGTTCACCAACTCACGGAAAGACCCTTAATCCATCAAGGTTTTAGAGTTCCAAAGTGAAAGAAAAAACCCAATAAAAATAATAGTTTGTCCTTATATATCGGTAGTTTTATAACAGATGTGAGATTTTACCTTAATATCATGCCTCGTTTAAAATAATTTCAATAAAGACCTACAAGCATACAAGACCACATACAAAATATGGAATTTTCTCTTTCTAGTATATATTTTCTAGTTCACAATATGAGGTGCAAACTACTCATGTGATTATAAAATTTCAGAGCAAATCCTACTTTTGCTTGAATCAGCTACTGATACAATTGCTACAGCAAACTTTACAACGAGAAACCATAATTCGTAACATTTTCAGATATCAGATGAGACGGGGATAAATGCTGCATTCTAAGCTTTCTTATTTTCCAGACAAGTAATTTTTCGTATCCACCACAAGGAAAAAGAAAATTGAATAATTTCACCACAATGAAAGATCTCTGCTGTCTTCTGCAAAAACATAAATCCTAGCCATTTAATGTATTATTATTTACCTCTTTTTACAAATACAGAATATAAAGCTATGCTAACTACCTTAGCAGCTAGGAAGGTAGTCCTCAAGCATGTCTTGTTGCATCATCATGCAACTGGGCAGATCTTACATTGCTTTCCTCCTGCAGAGCAGAAAGGCCATACAATAAATAAACTAAAGATCAGTTGAACGGTCTCATCTAAAAGCTTAAATGGTTAGGTAAGGAACACATCTATTTATTAAGATCCCTTCATTCTCCAAACCAGATCCTGGCCAGAACTTCTCTGTATTAACCAAACATGTATGACCATTGATAATAAATTGGTGGGCAACAGGAAGGTCGGTCATACAAGTTTGGTTAACGTAGAGAAGTTCTAACTTTTGAATTTGACACGCCCCCCCTCACGTGCAGACCTGATTTACATTTTTATTGAAGGGCTGATGCACGGATAATTTCAAAAAAAGGGTGATGGCTTGACTGAATCTAGTCTCCTGCTGGCTTTGATCACGCCCATGTCGAACCATTAATTATATAAACTTAAAGACTTCAACAAGATCACATGACATAGTACAATATTTATGGCTCTCAAATGTATGGTTAACTAACCCGAATGCCATATGTGAAACTTGGAGTGCGGAAAAAATCCATTTGACCCTGCAAGCATGAAGTTACAATAATTTTTATCTCACCAGATTGAATTTGATTCACCAAAAAAAAACCATCAATGCTGAGAAAATCAAATACCAATCCATGTACAGATTGCTGATTGCCATAATAGCCATCGTGAGTAGGTGCAATAGAGTTCAGCTGGCCCTAAAAGAGAATGCAACCACAAGTCATTTACCCAGCATCATAAAAGAAATAACTTGGTGGTTTTGATAACATGATCATGATAACATACGAGCCCCTGAATGGCCTGTTGGTTCCCATAGTAGTTATCGCGAGTGGGAGCCATCAAGTTCAACTGTACCTGCACAAACCACAGACTGCCACTTAGGAGTAACCACACAGCTTCAATATGTTATGAGTAATTCTTTGATCAAATCCCTTACCATTCCTTGTACCCCTTGTTGAGCTCCAAAAAATCCATCAAGATTCACTGGTCGTGAACTCAATTTCTCCTACACATATACAGTATTTTATTACGAGGGAACAACGAAAAAGTCAGGTGCTGACTCCTAATAACAACTTTTCAGCACTAATAATAGTATTATGTTTGCATTGTGTATGAGAAACAGTAAATAAGTTAATTGTTCACTAGGACAAACCATTGGTTGCAAGCTTTCAGGTGTACCAACAGGCATAACATCTGGCTCCATATTTGCCTGAAATACACAGAATGTATCATGAAAAAAAAAAATATTTAAAAGAATAATCAATGCAATTCCCATTCATTACGAACCTTTCGTTTCTTGGTCGCATGTTTCTTCCTATTTGACTTGCTCAGATTTCCACTAAGATTATCTTCTTCGACACAGAGAAGACCCGGTGACACAGATGTGCCAGCTTCTATAAGATTTTTATTTGACTTGTTGACACTCAAACAATTCTCAAAAGCATCATCAAAGACACGGTGCGTTATATTATAAGTCTCCTGAGACAAAGATCCTTCTTCAATCAATTTCATTGCCTGTTGACATAAATCATTATAGCGCTGCATCCTCGACTGAACCTGTTCAGATCCTTCTCTCATTGAGTAACTGCTCTTGGCATCTTTAGTCCACCGTTTCAAAATATATTGTGTTGGGATATCTGAAATGCCACGGATTTGAAGAACAACCATAGCATGCCTACAAAGGAAACCTTTTGATTCAAATAAATGGCACATGCAGGACACTTCCGATTTCACCTCATTCAACATGACAGTGAATTCCTGTGTCTTTTCAAAATCTTGAACATTAAAAGTAATGGTTGCATCAATTTGATCCACTCTCCTGGGAATACAAGCAACTCCACCCAAGACTTCAGTTTGAAATTTTTTAAACACAACATGAGTGTATATCCCAGCTAACTGTTTCTCAAACGGGGAGGGAGACTTTAGAACAGGTTGTTTGTTCCATGTATCAGATGATGCTTTTGCTTCCTCTTCATACCTTTCTTGTAGAATTGTTCCATACTGTTTTACAAATTCTTGCACGGTGGTCTTCTTATGTACATACTTATCAAAGAAAGAGTTCACACTCTCTGATCTCTGAACTGTAGACATCCCAGCTAAAACTGCATCCTTCATAAAGATTGGCACCCATTTAGTTCGATCTTCATATAATGACTGAATCAGGTCATTTTCTCTCAGTCCAAAGCTGTCAACCAATTCATTCCATGCATTTTCGAACTCCTTATCTGTCCATGACCTGTAAATGCATTCTTCAAATTTCACCATGAAATTTCCAGTCTGTTTGATTACATTATTCACTATTTCAGAAACCTTCCCCATTATGTGCCACAGACAGAAGAAATGGATAGCAGCTGGAAAAACATCTGAAATGACTGATTTCATAACTTCGTCTTGGTCAGTAATAATTAATTTTGGAGCTAGACCACCCATTGCTTTTAACCATGTTTTCATGACCCAGGAGCATGTAGCTGCATTTTCATCAGATACCAAAGCACATCCAAGTAGCATGAATTGATAGTGTTGATTGACCCCAATAAAAAGAGAGAGAGGCATTTTATACTTGTTTCTAATGTATGTAGTATCAAAAGATACAACATCATTGAAATAGACGTAATCATGCCTACTTTTGGCATCAACCCAGAACAAAGTCTTTAGGCGTTGATCTTCATCAACATCTACTGCATAAAAGAAGTTGGAATTCAGACTCTGCATCTGGATAAGAAGCTCCAGCAACATTCTCATCTCTCCCACTTCCAAAGCCATATTCCTGCATTTATCGAATGGACTACTGGAATCGTGTTTGAGACCAACCGCGCTTTTGTATTCAGCAAACTGCCTAGCCATTGCAGCATACATCCTGCTTGTTTGTTCGCTTACAGCTTGGGCAGGTAGTAGTTCATGATTATGCTCTTTCTCAAATCTATGAATTGTCCATTTTCCATCCGGCCTTCTCTTAACATGCATGCTTGCCTTACAATCCGTCTTTGAACATGCTCGCCGACCTGTAGCATTCTCTTCATCCTGCTTGCTGCCTTGTCTACTTCGTGCCCTGTTTAAGGATTTCTCATATTCACGCTTTGTGCCATATCTAGAGCATGCAAATTTTGCATCAATGAATTCCCTCGATATCTTCGAACGGCGGCTATTCTGAATTGCAGTATTGAATCCCACAGACCTAGCATATTCTTGATAAAAAGTATATGCGTCTCCGTGTGAGCCAAATTCCATACCATGAAGTGGCTCAAGATTTGTCACATAATCTATATCTGCTATGATGGAATTCATGTCCTCTCCACCTTCAGCCTGTAACTTTTCCCTAACATCTGCCATATCTCCACCAACTTCATCTATGCTGAGTGGTTTCTCTTCACCATCTAGCATATTAACAAAACCATTTGGTTCATCTTCTTCCTTATAAGTGTCTCCAGAAGGCAATCTCAGATCTATGTCCATGGCCAACAACCTATATGCTTTCACTTAACTCTTGCATTCAGCAAGCTGAACAGAAAAAGTAAAAAAGATAAGAATTTGAGCCACTATACATTTATAGATTATGCCAGAAAGGGCATGTCTAGCATGCAAGATTAAGTAGGATTCTGCAAGATTAAGGAAGAGGCGTAGATGTTTGTCCATTGTCCAATTAGTCATATCCAATCCAGCATATCAAACATGCAGTGTAAGACCAATCTATACGTAAGCAGGTTTTTTAAGATATTGGTGATAAGTGTATTTTACTTATTCGGGCTCTAAAATATTGACATTTCGTAATTATTTTTATGGAATTATAGCCTAATTGATTGTATAGTGTGTTATTAGGTGAAAATTGGCGAATGGAAGTGGATTTGAAAAAAAGAAGTGAAAATTGACGAAAAAATGGGCAAGATCCAAAATTTGGGGATTAAAGTGTAATTACTCAAAAGTTGTGTTGAAACTCACGATGAAGATTCAAAAATGCTAGGAGTCAAGTGGATGCAATTAGAAATCAAAAGGCGTGAAATATGACCAAAATATTTTCATAAATCAATTTTCAACAATACAAGGATGTTAAAGATTTTCAGCCAAAAATTAAGATCCATTTTTGACCTAGTAAACATTTGAATTGGAAAATAGCTATTTCTGGTAAAGTTGTAGCCCTTTGAACTATCTTTACAACTCAATTTGAATCGTCTAAATTAGATATCAGAAGAGAAAGTTATGATAAAAATATTAAAAGATGTTCAGTGTTGAAATTTTCCCAAAAGGTGGCACCGCATCTTCGCGGTGTTGTGGCGCTACTCCCTTGGTGCCGCGTCACCTAGGTGCATCTAGGACGCGTTTTTGACCCGTTTTGAAGCCCATAAAACCCTACATTCGACACAAACGTGGGGATGAGTATAAATACAAGTTCTTGACACTTTTGAGGGAGTTACACACAATTTGGTGGAGAAACACACAACCATCAAAATCAAAGAGTAAAAACTAATGTTTGAAGACTCTTGAGGTTGTAAAAGATTCTAGGTGCAAGATTCAATTCTTTCCATGATCAAAATTTTTAAACCTGATTATGAACTCAATACTTTTTGTGTTTCTTTCATTATTATGAGTAGCTAAATTCATAGCTAGGGCGAACAATGTAATTTATTTGTGACCATTTATTTCTTTTATTCTAGATTCTAGCTCTTTAAATTAATGTGTTGATTTTATTCATGAATTTAATTCTTTGACTTCTTTGGCCAATTATTCAACAATTTTGTGAATCTATTACGAATCGAGATGTGAGTTTTAGATTTATATCAGATAGTAAAATCAAGTAATTTAGTATAATGTGTAGAGAGACCTATACTAATTATCGCGGTCATTAGATGAATTCTTAGAACTAATACTTCGTTTAACTAAGATTATTGATTCATATAGAAATATGGAATTAAATTAGTTAAATAAACTCAATGAGAACTCGAGAGAGGTAAATTGAATACTTTTGAAGAGTTCGATCAAACACTACAATAGTAATAAATCTTAATTGGCGAATTAAAGGGGATCCATAGGTAAAATTGTAAGTCCTAGCATCAACATTTATACTTTTAAAACCCAAATTCGACAAATTGTGTACGTTAGATAATTTAATTTTAGTTAGAATGATTTAGACACCAAGCACAAAACTTTATTATTTGTTTTTTATCAAATTAAAGTTAGGAATAATTTAACCAATTGTTAGATAGCAGTCCTCGTGGGAACGACATCCGGACTCATTGGTTTACTATATTATTTATTATGATCCGTACACTTGCGGAATATAAAAATCGACAACAATATGACAATTCTAGAATTAAGGTTGTGATTGTGTCTTCAAATGATGAATATAACAAAAAGTTCCTAGCAACCACCTCACCTGGCAACTACTTAGAATTGGTTTTAAAGCTTTCAGTTTCGCTGCAAAAAAAGTCAAAATCTATATGTTCTCTAGGATTAGCCGCCACAAAATGCCTGGGAGGATAACATGCTTTTTGTACAGCTACCAGTTGAGGGAATACTAATAATATGTAATTTTTGAGAACTGCATCAATTTCTTCCAGAAAACAAGCCTGCTTAACAGATCTAATTAAAGCCAAGCCAGACACCAAGACAAAAATCTCGAGTCATTCTATGAAGACACAAGTTGTATAGAACTAAGAGTCTTACAGGAATCAACTAGCTCTTTAACCCTCTTCAAGGGAGATTAAATTGCATGCATGCAATGCAAAACATGTTTCTTGTATATGCCTAAATATGTAAAAGCTCATATGAGATTAAAAAAAAACTACAGAAACACAATTCATTATCCGAAAAATGAAAGTTTCATATTTTTAATATAATTCCACCAAGGCCTAGTCAAAGAAGAATTTCAAATCCTATCCTTTGGAACCAAAAAAGTCAAATTTGAACTAAAAATTTGAGACAAGTGGAAACCATGTTTGGACTACTTCTGAACTTGAGCAGTTCTTTATGCTGCTTTTTGTCAAAAGACAAAAGAATTTAAGCTGATTATCCTGCACTAATAATTTGGCAGCCTCATGCTTTATTTTGTCTTTTCCAAAGATAAAAGTTTCATGGAGTTGGAGACTCCTATTACACACTTTTTAAGCTTTCGTCAGGCAAAGATCCCAGAAGCAGCATTCTTACAATGACAAAAGAAAACTACATTTATCTTCAAGCAATAAAACACCTACTCACTTGACTAATGGGAGCCCATAAAACTAAGACCAAGTCATATGAACCAGTACTACATCCACGAAAACTAATTGCTGGATACTTCCGAAAGGGCCAAAACGAGCATATGAAGTTCTACAGAACTTAGCTAAATGAAAAAAGTTTCTTATCGATCAATACTGCACAAAATGGTTAAACATCAAATTGTTCAGAGCTAATAAAACAAGAAACACTTAGGTTCATTATTATACCAGAGAACAAAAGCATTGCACTTAATCAAGATTTCTAACTATATTAAGAAAGAGGGCTAAAGAGTTCTTGCTACAATTGTCCAGTATCCACCAATTCATTTGTAAGAAATATACACATACAAATTCGCAACCTTCAATGCCACAAACCGTTGCCAAGAACAGAACCCGCATGAAATATTCTAATTCAATCCACGCACATAAAAAAAAAAAAAAAATAGAATTCCAAACCACCGCTTCCTGCTACATTAATCCAATAACTACAAAACATCCCGGGTGGGGAGGAATTTCCACCCACAAAACGCTTGACTAAATAACATCCAAATCTGCACATTCATGTATCAAAAAACAAAAGAAGTCGAGAAATCTGAAAACCGGTAACATAATCAAAAGATCAACAGCTTTAATCAAACGAAAAAAAAAAAATCATTTTTGTGCAGAAATGATAAAATAAGTGGCGAATTATCATTAATCGTCGATATCTAACTAGAATTTGGATGGATCATTACATAGAACAGACGAAGAAAAAATGACAAGAAAGAAAGAAAAGTGAAAGAAGGGTTGTGGTTACCTGTAATTTGATGATGTATGTATATCTCTCTCTTGATCTGCAAAACCGCAAATGCCAATCCACACGCGAGGGTTTGGGCGAGTGGATGCTTTTTCTCCAATTCTGCTGATTAGGGTTTGAGAGCTTTTTTCTCGTACCCTTTCATCTCTCGCGCGTGAACATTGCCCGCAGAAAAAGGTTAAATATATCAATAATAATTTCCCAAGACCAAATAATTTTAACACTGGAGAAGAATTGTAGTGTTAATCACTAAATTAAGGGATTTGAAGTAACTTGGTCCTTGGCTAATTAACCAATGCTATTTAAAACCATCAATATTACAATATCAATTTATGTGGCATCAAGTGACATTAAATAAATAAGTACAATTAAATGAAATGCATAATTCAACTTTTAATTGAGTCTATCACATTATGACACTTACACAGGTGCTTTAACAACAGTGATCTTAGATAACATTATTAATTTTTTTTAGAAAATCATCATACTACTATTAATTTTGGAGTATTGTTGGTCATTGTAGGATGGTGAAAAAACCTAGCCAACCCGATCCTTCCAAAGACCGCTCAAAATGGGTAATGATTCTTCTTTAATCGAGTTGGCGAAGCAAGATCGGAAGACAATTTATCTCGGGCAAGGACGAAGAATCAATCACCTTTATTTGGAAGCATCAAACAAATCTTATTTTTCATATGTTACAAATTCCAACAAACTAAATTAATATGTCGTTGTTTGATGGTCATTAATATGTAAAAATAATGTTTTGAATAGTTTTTTTTAGCGAATATGTGATGAAAAAGTGAATGAAAATTTTGAATTTACGTGCAAAATATTTTGTTATATAAATGTACGATTAAAAATGAGTACAAGAAATAAATTGTTTAGAGCTAACCTACTTGTACAAAATTGGGTTACAGAAGGGTGAACGGATGCGCTAAGTTAGACTTTTGTTTAACTTTAAAAAATTGAAATCAAATACCAGTTACCTCGCGTGCTCCCTATACTATTGACCTCTGTTTTCTCAAATTTTTGTTGGCACCGTAAGAGACCTACTCATCTTCTACATCACGTTTTATAAGCTCTGCAATGTTACCGTGTTTTATAATTCAACGATTTATAAAGCAATTGCAAGCTTTGCAAAGCCTTTACTTCTAACAATCAACTTTGAAAATACTCACCCGATGAAGAAAGAATAGCAGTACAATCCTTGTGCCGAGGGGGTGTCCTCTAACAAGTAACTGTACCAAAGCAGGAATGGCTCTTTCTGCTCATGCAATTCGTATTTCTTCAACTATGGAAACATTCTTAATAGCACCATTGTCCAAGCATTATTGATATCCGAATTGATGAATTCAACCGCCACTACCACTTTTTCCTTCATGGGCATTGAGCAACAATGGACCTAAAGCTCCCTTCTCAAACAAATATTTTCTCGTATAATCACTCATCGAAACAAGAATCAACACTATAAGCACAACCAGTTCTCTTAAAGAGTTATAGGAATTAAGATCCAACAACTGAATCAAGCACCTCATATTCCCTTCTTTCGCCACAAAACTCGCAAACTTTTCATCCTTTGAGAAAAGCTGAATCTGTTATTCCAGTGCCTTCCATTTGAACTCAAGGTTGTCAATAGGGAGCTTGGTGAAAAGATCCTTGACAAAAAATGAGAGGTCTTCCTTCGAGGCTTTTGCAAGGGTGAGTAAGAACAATACTAGTGGATGATGGAGAACCACTGAATATAGTGTAACTGTTATGTTCTATATTCAATCGATTTTGGATATAAACACTTTTAATATATAATTAATAGAGGCTGTATATTTAAATTTTGGTAATTTGTTAATCACAATGAATTATGATTGTGATACAAATTACATATGTTTGAATTTTAAATCATATGTGGTCATAAGTAATAATGAGATACGGATAGACAATCACTGTGTTATCTTTACTTGTGAAGTAAGTAACTGATTTCACAAGTTAAAGTATGGTGACATTTAAATAAACATGTGAATATTTTATTATGGGAACAAAGCATTGGAGACCAACTAGAGAGATTCTACATGAATAACTATCTGAGTGTCGGTAATTAATCTCTAACATTCGGTAGTTGAATTGGTCATTTGAATTGAAGTCACAATAGTGCCTTATATGATGACGGTCATACTTTGGTGATATTGAATATTGTTCTACTAAGAGTTCCTAATACGCACCGTTTGGGTACGTCAAAAATCATATGAAAGTTGTGAATAATCAATAGATGATTTATCACTTTTAGATAGTAAGAGATTATGATATATATTTTATTTATTTAAGTTAATAACGAAATCATTGGTCATTGTGTACTCATATGTCAAAAAGAGATTTTAACTTATATTGACTTAAAAGCTGTATGAAAGATATGATCGATAATCGAGATCAACACATTTTCATGTCTCTAATTGATCGGTGCGTATTAATGGAGGGATTATAGTTTCATGATAAACTAACAAGTTTGGTTTCGTCATACCACGTTACATTTTTCATCACATGTGTTGCCATAACACATTGCTAGATGTTAATTTAGGATGATGAATATGAATTGATTAATTTAGATGAATTAATGATAAATTAAAAATATGTTTTAATTTATCTTATTTTGATTAGATCAAAATAATAATTCATGTCGTTAGGTATCGTGATTGAGAACCTAATGAGACATACACAAAATGAGAGCTAGAAGAATGATGTTTACTAATTAATTAATTGACAAAATGTTGGATAATTAATTAATTGGATTATTTATTAATGGATCAAATTAATTAATTAATGGACCTAGTTTAATTAATTAAATTAATTAATAATTGGACCGAGTTAAGTTGAAGTGTCGAGCCATGCCCGCTTGAACTTTTAATAATAAAATGTTAGGGTTGAAAAAATATAACACAATTATTATTTTTCTAACACAAGAAAGGAGAAACCATAATTCTCTTATTATTGTTCTTTGTGTGGATTTTCATTAGAGGGTTGGCAATCGGACTCCATGAATTGCAGATCAAGATTGTTCTTTGCAGAATTAACTAAAAATATAATTTTTATCACAATTTCTTTCTAAACACAGAGCAGATATTTGATGGGAATTGAAATATTGTTTAAATTCCGCAATGCATGTTAAGTAAATTTCCAACACGTAGAAGAAGGTTGAGGTGGTGAATTTGCTTCGACAACCAACCAGCAGCCATGTCAAGGTCTGACTGCATAACGAGCTTGTCGGGATTGAACGAATGATCGCAACATTGATGGCAAACGGCCCGTGTACGATAAACAAAGGAGAGCATATTTAGAAAGAGAGAATGGAACAAAGGGTTGTCACAATGGAACATGATTATCTTGTCGATTGTTTTAGTTGGGGATGACAGCTCTGACGCTGGAAAATGCATTTGCAATGAAGAAGAGGAGAAAGCTGTAGAGAAGAGAAGACGAGGAGGGAATGGTGTAGACACGAAGCTCGTGGAAGTCGGGAGCGAGGTAAGTGGTGTTTGATTTCATATATATATATATATATATAATTTTTAATTTTTTAACTTTTTTAAAGTTAAAAAGAAGTCTAACTCAGCACATTTATACACCCTTCTATAACCTGTACACTGTTCTATAATCCAATTATGTACAAGTAGCTCAATTGAATTGTTTTATTTTAAAGTGAGGCTATATTCTTAAGATGTAATTAATGTATCAATTTCGCAAGGTTTCAATTAATAATTTAATAAAAATGTGGTGCGAGCACAAATAATAAAAACGATGCTAATGGTATGTGCACAAATCCGTTCTATAGATGATAATATACTCAACGTTAATATTTTTTATGCAAATAAAAAGAACTTTCTACACACGAGACTTAGGAATCTATTGGATGAGTTGGATCCATTTTGGAAAGTTATGATTAATTAACTAATTGAATATCAAAATTATTTTGTTTGATGATAATACGATGTATTGAAGGATAAACATCAACTTAATAAAGATTTTCAATAGAAGCTCAAATTTTAAGGTATGTTTAAAATCTCTAAACTTAACTTTTACGAGAAATTGAAATCTACATTAATTAATAAGCCCTGTTTGACGGGATTAAAAATCATATTTTTAGTATATTTTGATACAAATTGGTAAAATATATAGTTTAAAATTTGTGAAATTCATGAAATATGTGGTAAAAATTGATTTTGGCTTTAACTTAAATTAAAATATAAATTTTAAATAGGAAAGTTTTTAAATTATTCAAAATTTCTTACACATCAATGCATCGTCAACAACATAAAAACTTCCTAATTCCTAATATAATTAATTAATTTTGAGAGGGTTTACGTCATATTTTACCTCATATTTTATCATTATTTTTCTTTTTAAATGGTTCTTAATTAGCTTTAATTCACAGAGCAAATATAAGATGCATGGTGAGATAAAAATTAAATATGTTATATATATATATTAAAATAATTGTGACACATGATAAAGACTTAATTAATATATTAAAGATAAACATTATTTATGAACGAAAAATTATGTGATATATGAGAAATAATTATTGTTCAGCCAAACAAATATTTAGTTTATATAAAAGTATTTTATAATTATGCTGTCATATTATCAATTTTGATGTTCAAAGCACTTTTTGAATTGATAATCAAACAGTCAATAAATTTTTAATGACAATTTTATACAAAATCAAATTACATTTTACAAGATAAAGCTCATGCACCAAAAGTACAAATTTAGTAAAATATTTATTTACCATGTATTAAATTTTGAATAACAAGATTAATTCTCTTACTTTACATAAATACCAAGGCTTAGAGACACAAATGGATCTTCAAATTCCATTAATAGTATAATTTACTGCATAATTCATCAGCTTCACTCAAATCATATACAACTCAATTGTCTAGAGAGAATATTCACAATTGTCTATAGAGAATATTCACATACAAAACTCAAGAGCTAAAATATCACAATGTCATATTTGACTTAAAAATACAATCTATATAATTACAATACACATATATTTCAAGTCGACCCGTAAAAGTACATTAGTTAAAAAAAAGTATGTCATACAAACAATTGATAGTATTTTACTAATTCATATTTGATACTTAAGGATGACAATAGGGTGGGTGCTCAAACTTAGATGAAATTTTTGGGAGGGTTGTTGATCGACCTAATTGGAATTTTCGAGAGACGCGACACAGATTATTTCCCGTCTCGTATCCTCATTTTCTTATTTATTTATTTATTTATTTATTTTCTAAATACAATTTAAAATAAAAATATATAACAAAACAGAATAAAAATAAAAGTTTATGTGGGTTCAGAGTGAGATCATGTTCTCCATGCATTTTGCCATTTCTAGTTATAGGGCTGATTGAGCTCCTTTATTTGTGTATAACGCATTTTTTAATATTAGATTGATGAAAATGTGTGGTTAAAAAATAAGTAAAGTTTAATATTTGTGCGTAATATTATTTTATTGAAAAATATATGATTGAAAAGATTAAAGAGAAAAATGTCTTCTAAAAAAAATGAAGATCAGACACGTACACTTGGAAATTTTTCAACCATGAGGGTAAGGGTCAAACGTTTATGACGAGAAGGATAGCGTATGAGTCATTTGTCCTTCCTAAATTGTTTTTGGAATTTCCCCAACAAAAAAGGTAAAACAGTGACGCCTGTATGAGGAGTGGACCCAGACTTTTTTGTTGTGGGTGAAAAATTAAAATACATTTTTTTAATATTAATGAAAATAAGTCAACGCGTATTTTAATACTTTGAAAACGTCATATAATTATATCATTATCAAAATCGTCAGATGGATTTTGTTACTTGTATAGTTTTACTCACCTTCTTATTGACAAATGTTGAACTGATAGCGAATAAATCACATTGAATATAGAAAGTAAATGAATTGAAATGAAATTCAAATTTAATGTAGGAAGTAAATGAAATTTAAATTTAATGCAAATGAAATTCGAAAGTAATTCAAATTACATTTAATCCATAACGATCTTGAAATTTTTTTACATCATATTCCATGTAAAACTTCCTAATAAAATGATGTAAATTACAATGAGAAATTTAACATGCAAAAATATTAAACGTTAATGAAATAATTGATTTTTTTAAAAGAAAAGACGAGTTAGACGTCTCTTTTTAAGACGTACATCTAACACATGTTTAACTATTTTAGACATATATTTGGACAATTGATATGACTACAATATAGTTCTCGAAATGAGCTTATAGATGACGTAGGTGATTTATTAATTCGGCTAGCCTACGATCGCCAACGAATTTTTAAATTTAACATATTATCAAAATTCTTGAAATAAGTTTGGAACGACCTATTTTGACGAGTTGTAACTTTTGTTAAGATTGTTCATTTCTCACACCATTAACGAGTGGAAAACTAAAACCCGAGCACTTCAAAATTGTACTAAGAATGCAATATTTCGACTTCATTTGATATTCAATAATGAGTGCGTCAAAATAGGTCATAACGGGCAACTATATGTTTTTCCACATAATATATAAATTTGAGAAGACCTGTTTATATATATATAGTGAAAACAACTATAGATTTTTTGTTGAAAACAACCCCCCAAAAATTTTGTGGGGTCATTTGAACCCACATGACCGCACGTAGGTCCACCTATGTTTGTATAGTGAAAAACAAATTTCCTTTTATGTAGAAATATATTTTGAAATAATAATTTTTAGAGAATACATAGTTAAACAAAAAATTATTCACGTGTCACTTTATTTTATGAGAAAATGTACTTAAAAATGAGTTTTGAAAAAATTCAATTTTAAAAATGAAGCCCAAACAAGGGCATAATAAGTCTAAAGAAATCCTTTTCCTAAACAACCAAACACATTAAGAGTGTGCTTGATTGATTTTGTTTGTCATGAAAAATGTCATTTTTCTACCCAAGTTCTTACTTTTGGGGTCTTTATTGACTTTTTTTCCATGAAAAATGTTGGTCACATGAACATATTTTTCTCAAAAAAAAGAAAAAAAAAATATTTTCTTTAGAAAGTGGCAGATTTTTATTTTTCAGGGAATACACACACACACACACACTCTCTCTCTCTCTTATTTATCTATTTATAAAAGATGGACAAGTATAATATTTTCTATATTGAAAATTAAATTAATCAAATACATTTAATTGACTATTTTCTTTCCTTACAAATTTCATACTTGCAATCAAACACACAATAAGTCCATGTAGACAATCATTTTTTTAAAATTCTTTTTTTTTTTCACATTCATTTTAAACCACACGATCTCACAATAAAATATTTTGCACGTAAATCGAATTTTTTTTCACTTTTTAATCGCACATTCTCCAAAATTCGTTATTCCAGAATTTATTTTCATTGAATAATGATAGGCAAACAAGGGCTAACATGCTCATCCTGTTTATATAAAAATTGAATGAACACAAAGAGGATTGCATTATCTGAGATATTTGTCCTTATATTTACTCAAATCCATTTATAACGTATGTTGAGTAGTCCGTTGTGTCAAACTCTATCTCTATTCTTTCTTTGCACCTTTGTTGCTTTGATTCAATTTTGTCTTTTATGCTTTAAGAATTAGAATCCCAACAACATAATTTAGCCCTTGTTTGAGCCCTATTTTTCCATCAAAATACGTTATTGAATAGTGATTTGACCCATTACAAACACACATTTTTCAATAAAATAATATTACACCCAAACCTAAAACTTTTTCTTATTTTTAACCACACCTTCTCGATCATAATAATATTGCAACATGCATTTTTACAAAAACAAATGGGGTTCAAACAAGCCCTTAATTGATAAAAAAAGGTGAAGAGATTATGACTCGTTTCCTTCCATCCACTTTCAGGAATGCCAACCATGTTTTGCTTATTTATGCATGTTTTCTATTTTTATTATTCTATAGTGGGTTTGTTTGTTGCATGTTTGTATATAAGTATTTTATGTTCTTTTTTTTATTCTCGATGTATATAAGTGTAGAATTATGTATATGAGCCGTGCTATGTGTACAAGGAAAAACTATCAATGGAATTACAGTGGACAATTGACGTTGATGCGAACCCACGTAATAATTGTAATTACGAAACTTACGGCAGATTAGATCAAACCCAAGAAAATCAAGAATCAACGTTTGGAAGCTAAACTCAATAAATTATCGAATTGAATAACCAAGACAATTGAAATCAACATCTTGACCCTCTGATCAGAAAACTTATGTACCTCACTTAAATTGTTGAATGCCACAAGAAATCAATTCTTGAAAAGATCGAGTTTAGTTCAATAACGAACAAGTTGAAAACAATATGCCTCACAATAATATATTAATAATTGTATGTTTTTACAATGAGTTAAAAAAACCCTATTTATGGGGAAGCAATAAAATTCTAGGTAATCTCGATATTATGGTAAAATTTACCAAAATGAAGAATTCTAACTAAAATAGGAATCTAGAATAAAATTATAATTTTCATCCAGATTTTACTCTATGCGTTGACATAGAAGCAACCATCTCCTTCAAAATACGCCCTATTGCATGAGATGCTGCCGTGCCCCTTTTGCCGCATAGTTTCTTGGTTGGGATTCTTCTTCCTTTACTTGAATTATGTTCTCCCATATTATTTCAACTTCCGAGCCCAACAAACACTTGTCCATTTACTTGTTGTGATCGATGTTTCGTATGCCGTAACTTGAGAGCAAGTAATCCTTTGGCATTCTTGACCTTTTTTGCTAGTGCCTTTACTTGTTGTGATTGATGTTTCGTATGCCGTAACTTGAGCAAGTAATCCCATGGCATTCTTGACCTTTTTTTCTAGTGATATAGTCATTGGTCATTCATCTACTAACAATGTTTCCTTGTCCTTGCTACCCCTCGTACCATGATTTTCATCAGACGTATTTTCATTCGGTGTTGGAAAAAAAAACCAAAAAAACTCCATCGTAAATGTGCTTCGCGCTTACAACACTTGTACACTAACTTGCAGTTATTCCTGTGTACATGGGAATATCTCGTATGTATATTTGTCTTTGTTGGCGATTAAAATAGGAAATCGCTATTTTCATTCATCATCATTATTATCTATCTCTTTCGAAATCTACCCTTATGAAAATTTTAAAATTTATTCTTTGCTCGTGATTTTGTCATTGGTCATTCCTCTACAATCAACGGTTCCTTATCCTTACTAGCTCTCGTACCATGGTTTTGATCATTTCTTCACTCTTCAAAATGATTCATCATCAAATCTCCACCTGCATCAAACATAGAAAGATCAAAAATATTAAAAGTAGCATAAACATTACTCACATAGAAGATCTAACTTGTAGACGTTGTCATTAATTTTTTAAATTCCTGGAATGATCTATCTCCCTTTAGTTGCAAGTTTGACTTCATTTGAGCATGAAAGCGTTCCCTTTTCATCTGCACCCAAATCCAATCTCTTGGTTCAAATGTAACGCCCTTCCGTCCTTTATTTTCTTGAAAAACATAATGCTCATTTTTCTTCTCAATTTGGCACCGTAACTTCTCATGGAGTGATCTTACCATCTTAGTCTTCTTCTTTCCATCTAACCTACCTCTTTCATCAACAGGTAAATGAATTAAATCCAAAGGTGTTATTGGATTAAAATCATAAACAATTTCAAATGGAGTATAAGAAGTAGTAGAATGTATGGCCCAATTATATGCAAATTCTATGAGTGGCAAGCAATCATCCCAACTCTTCAAGTTCTTATTGACTATAGTACGCAATCGTTGTGTCATAGCTCTATTAACAATCTCAGTATTTCCATCTATTTGTAGGTGACAAGTACCAGAAAATAATAGCTTAATTCCTAACTTACTCCACAAAACCTTCCAAAACTGACTAAGAAACTTAACATCTCTATTCGATACTATACTTCTAGTACCCCATGTAAGCACTACTTCCTTAAAGAATAATTTCGCAATATTAGTGACATTATCAGTTTTATGATATGGAATGAAATGAGTCATCTTACTAAATCTATCTTCCACCACAAATGTGAAATTTCTTTATTTCTTAGTCCTAAGTAAAGTCAACACAAAATTTATTGCACATTAACTCAAATCTTACTAGGTACAGGTAATGGCGTATACAAACCTTATTGTAAAACATTAAACTTAGCTTTTTTACAAGTTATGCATCTCCTACAAACTCGATCAACATCAACTTTTATCTTAGGCTAATAAAACTGTTCATTTAACATTTCCAAGATTTTCTTAATCCCAAAACAACCCATTAAACCTCCACTATGTGCTTCACGTATTAAAAATTTTCTCATTGAACAATGAGGTGCACATAACTTGATCTCCGAAATAAATATCTATCACTTAAAGAATCTATCTATCTATAGCACGTTTGTCACATGATTTATATATATTATCTATCTATAGCACGTTTGTCACATGATTCATATATATTAGAAAAGCCCGAGTCATTAGCATACATGTCCTTAACACATTCAAATTCTAGCAATTTGGCACCTAAAGAAGTAAGAAGTACATACCTCATTAATAATGCATCCGCTACCACATTTTCTTTACCTTGTTTGTACCGAATAACATATGACAAAAACCTTGATAAACTCCATCCACCTTGCATGCCACTTGTTTAGTTTACCTTGACCCTTTAGATTCTTTAAGGACTCATGGTCGGTGAAGGTCAAGAACTTCTTTGGCCATAGGTAGTGATCTATTTCTCCAAAGCTTTAACAAGTGCATACAACTTTTTGTCATATGTAGGATAGTTGAGAGCTGCTCAACTTAGCTTTTTCACTAAAGTAAATTATTAGCCTTCGTTTTTGCATCAAAATAGCTCCAATACATATTCCTTAGGCATTAAAATTAGGTAGTGATAAAACTGACGCGGTACACAACCTATCCTTAATAGTGTTAAAAGCATGTTCTTGTTCAATGTCCTAATGAAATCCTATAATTTTCTTTTCAATCTCCGTGAATGGTGTAGTAATTGTGCTAATGTCTCTAAGAAAACGCCTATAGAAGCTAGCCAAACCATGAAAACTTCTTACCTCGGTTATACTTTACGGTGTTGGCTGCTCCTTATTGGCTTTGATTTTCGTGCCCACTCATTTAAAACTAACAACATAACAAAAAAAAAATATATTTTCTATGCAAAATGTATACTTTTTAAAGTTAGCATAAAGTTGTTGTATTAAAACCAAAAGCACACATTTAAATGTCATATATGTTCATTTAAGTCTTTACTATATACCAAGATATCATCGAAGTAAACTACTACGAATTCAATAATAAATGCACGCAAGACATGAATCATTAATCTCATAGAAGTGTTAAGTGCATTTGCCCAACAATCTATGCACATGCTCTAAGTTCCATCTTTCTTCGATACAAGTAGCACTAGCACGACACATGGAATTATACTTTCCCTCACATACCCCCTGCTCATCAATTCTCCCACTTGCCTTTGAAGTTCATTTGTCTAATCAGATTACTCCTATAAGCTGACATGTTTGGAATGCCAGCTTTAGGTATGAAGCCATTTTGATGCTTAATGTTTCGAATGGGTGGTAACCCACTAGGCATGTTCTCCGAAAAAAGTATTCAAATTCCGGAAACAAAGAAGTAGCCAAACTAGAGAGGGGTATGTTAGAGTATGTTAGATTCCTCAAAGCTGATGAGTGATTTTTTTTATAAACCAACAAGATGATAGGTCGGTTCTCAACTACTGACCTCTTCAACTCACTCTCTTTGCAAAAAAATCCACTTTCAACTTTTCTCTCCTCTCAGTAGACTCTTTTTCTTTTCTTTCTTATGAGACTCTACTCTTTTTTCTTACAATTAGCTACCTTACTATTTTCTCTCTTACTCTCTTTTTGTGAAAGATCAACTCCACTCTCTTTTTCTCTCATTCTTTTATCTTCCTCACTTTTAAATTTGATTTAATTTTCATAAAATTATTTTGGTGTCAATGACACAAGATTAATAGATTTTCCATCTATAGTAAAATTGTACTTATTTTTTACCCATCATACATCACCTTCTTATCATATTGTCATAGTCTCCTCAACAAAATATGCCATACATATGAAATACATCCCACATTACTTCATTATGATACCTCCCAATTGAGAAATTCACCAACACTCACATATTGACCCTAATCTATCCACATTCATTCAACTATTACAATTTATAAGGCCTAGAATATTTTAGCATATTTAATCCCAATTTATTAACAAGTGTAGTGTTAGCACATTGGTACAACTACCCCCATCAATAATCATACTACATACCTTATTGTTGACATAACATTTCGTTTGAAATATGTTCTCTCTTTGTCATTCCAAGTCATCCACTTTGATTTGAGCATTAAGAGTTCGCTATGTAATCAATAGCTCTTCCATTGCATACTCTACTTTTTCACCATCACTAACATCCTTCAACTCGGACATGTCATCATAGTCAACTCACTATCACTTACCACTTATCCATTATCACGCAAGATCATCCCCTTTTTCTTTGGACATTAAGAAGCAATGTCTCCCGATCTTAGGCACCTAAAGTATTTGATATATCGATTCTTAGAAAGTTGAAAATCCGCCTGGGAGTAATTTTGCTAGAAACTTCGTCTCTTTCCTTCGGTGGCTCAATCTACCCTTGGAAACAACACCATCACTTCTATTGTTATCCCACTTCAATTTTCAAGAAGGATTAGAACCCGAAGAACCTGATGGATATCTAGCTGCCACATTCCTCTTCAACTGTCTCTCCACCTTCATAGTTACATGTAATATGTCTTCCAACTCCACATAATATTATAATTCCACCACATTAGCTATCTCCATATTCAAAAAATTGAAAAACTGGCCCATGGTGGCCTCCCGATCCTCCTCAACATTCACTTTAATTATAGCAATATCCATCTCTTCCACACCCCTAGATTTTTGATAAAGGCTTTGTAATTTTTTTGTATAAAGATCCTACAGTAATGATTAGGAATGAACCTCTTTCTCATGATAGCCTTCAATTCTCCCATGTCTTAGTAGGCTTCTCATGATTCTTCATCCTAGATGTTGCTATTTGATCATACCAAATAAAAGAATAATCAGTAAACTTAATGACAACAAGTTTTACCTTTTTCTCCTCCGAGTAGTTATGGCAATAAAATATAAAGCACTATCTTCTTCTTTCACTCCAAATATACCTCTGGATTGCTCGTTCCTTTGAATGAAGGAATTTTTATTTTAATATTTTCCATATTTCTATCTACTAATCTCCAACATAATCTCTAGCCCTTCTATCATGCATATCTCCTCTATCACTCATCATTCCTATTTTGGCCTCCCCCAATGCATCATCATCAATTCCACTACCCGCTTCATTTTCACCACTAATATCTACTCTAGCCTCCTGCCTACTTTACCTCCTTGCATTAGAAACTTCTCTAGATTGTTCCCTACGTAAATTAGCAAACAATCTGTCTTGCCTCTCTATCCAAGCTTTTTTCCTATCCATCATATCCTCCATATCCGCCGCACAATCTTTCAAACCATCATATCATCTCCTCCATCATGATGACTTGATTATTCTTCCCGTTTGTAGCATAATCGTCTCTGCCAGACATCCTAAACTAGAATAATATCGTCTCATGTGTGTACACTCATGTATCATTCAATTTGTCTTTTTCCCTCTATTAATCTCACCATTTTGCCTTTTTTTTTCACCAAATGCTTCCTTGCAAGCGCTTTAAAGAACTAATTTAATCTCTAAAAAAGTTCAACCCTTGTAGAGTTCAAACAAAAAGTTGAGTAAGAGAATTGACTCTAGAATGACTCAAAAAAGTAGGAATTTGACACTTTGAATGGAAATACTAAGGATAAATTCAAGAAAGTGTTTCTTGAATTCTAATTGAACACTTTTGACTTTGGAATTGATTTTTTTTTTTGTAATTGCTATGTTTTTTTTGCAATTTTCGGATATTTTTACTAGATGTGCGAGAATTCAACGAAGTGCGCAACAAAAATCGTAAAAGGAATTGATTTGGACATTAGTTTCGTGCACAATTGACTTCTAATTTTTATTTTATTTTAATTGGATTGAATAACTCAAAAGATGAAGAACACGAAAAACACGAAGAACAAAGATGAAGACTTTAATAAAAAAGTAAATGATATAACCTTGATTTTTGGAACCTAGCTCTAATACCAACTGATGTGAACCCACGTGGCAATTGTAACTACGAAATCCACGACAGATTAGACCAAACCCAAAAAAGCCAAGAATTAACGTTTGAAAGCTGGACCCAATAAATTATTGAACAAAAAAATCAAAACAATTGAAATCAATATCGTAACCCTTTTGATCACAAAACCTATGAATCTCACTTGAATTGTTGAACGCCACAAGATATCAATTCTTGATATATACGAATTTAGTTCATTGAAAAATGAGTTGAAAGAAATATGCCTCACAATAATATCTTAATAATTATTTGTTTTTTACAGTGAATACCATATTTATGGGAATCAATAAAATCCTAAGTAATCTCGAAATTATGGTAAAATTTACCAAAAAGAAGAATTCTAACTAAAATTGGAAACTAGAATAAAATTATAATTATCTTCTAAATTTTACTCTATGCGGCCGCATGGAGTTAGGAGCTGTGGCTGCATAGAAGTAGCCATCTCCTACAAAATACGCTATGTTGCATGAGATGCGCCTGCACCCCTTATGAAGCTATGTGGCCCCTGTTGGGAATCTTCTTCATTTGCTTGAATGATGTTGAACCATCTTGTTTCCACTTTTGAGCCTAATATGAAACTTTTTCATTTACTTGTTGTGATCGATATTTTGTCCACCGTAGTTTGAGCAAGTAATCCAGTAGCTTCCTTGACCTTCTTTACTCGTGATTTAGCCATTGATCCTTCCTTTACAATCAACATTTCCTTGTCCTTGTTATCCCTCGTATCATGAGAATGGTTCTCGTCAGATGCATTTTCATTAGGTGTTGGAACACCTAGCAGTTATTCTCGTGTATAGGAGGAATAACTCGTATGTGTATGTGTCTTTGTTGATGATTAAACTAGGAAATCACTATTTTCATTCATCATTATTATATATCTATCTCACTCTAATTATATATTTATTAAAATTTTTAAAAGTACTATATTTGTTCACGTTACATTTCAATATTACCTTATTAAATTCATTCATTTAAACACTATATATATCGACTCTTATCTATCCTATTACAATTTTAAAAAAATAATATATTTATCCTCGTTACATCCCATCATTGCTCTTATTAAATTCCTTCATATTTACAAAAATTAACCGAAAGCAAATTAACAAAATTAACATGAATGAATTAATGTTTACCAGGTAAACTCTTGGGAATTAACAAAATTATAGAATCAAAATTATTGTCTGAATTACTTAATGTTAAAATTTTTACATATAGATGCCAAAGGAATTAAACTAAAATTTAGTCCACTAAATAGAGATTATATCATGTGAGAAATTGTCATAAGCAACTTTAATAAATGAAAGTTTGTTTAATTTGAATTCAATAAGTAACATAATTTTAATCCAGCATGCAACTTCACAATCTACTTCAAAAAATTTACTGTCGTGAACCCTAGTCATCATTTTTTTACAAATGTTTGATTCACAATTAATTGAATACCGTTTTGTGATCGAAGAGGGGTTGAAATCACCACACTCTCACTTTTTATTCAAGGAAAATTAACTGCACCTTTCTCTATTAAGAAAGAAAAAGCAAACTTATTTAACACCCGCAGAGTCAAGTTCTAAATAAAAAAATTATTATATCTATATGTATTTGCTCTAATGGTGTCTCTTCCATTATTTATTTTAGCTTTAGTTGAAGATGATGCTTTATAAATGCTAAATTTTAGTTAAACGCAAAGTCTAAAAGAATATAAAAGGTCCAAAATTATTTAATGATGATAAATATTAGTGGATAAATTTAAAGTGTTATATTTTATTTTGTTTCATTCTTGTCTATTTGGAAAATTGACATAAGTTTAAAAATGTAATGCAGAATTTTTTTCAAAAGTAAATAGATATATAAGAATATTGGATGAAAATAGCGCCTCCCTTAAAATATAAAATATTCCAATGAATGATGTATTTTGAAGAACACTGTTCTGGTTGTTATGTTTTTGTTTTTGGTCAAGTATTTACTTTGCCCCTGTTTGTTAGGAATTAAAGTCAATTTTTAGTATATTTTTATAAAAGTTGATGAAATGTATGGTAGAAAATTAATGGGCTATTTACTTTGTGTTTTTTTTGTTTGTTGATTTATTCACCTTGAAACTATGATTGTATGGAAAAAATTGATAAGAAAAAAATTTGTAGGCTTTATTAATAAAAGTCGTTGGAACGGGATCTTTTGATGGTTCAATGACTGGTATACAAATAAGAAATTATTCAAAAATTATAAATTTTTCTTTAATTGAAGTAACAAGACCGTGTAGATATTCACATGCATATTATATGAATAATATTCGAATTTTTACCTAAATTTGATTGTGTTGTGAAAAGGGAGAAAAAGAGGAGAGAATAAAAGTCAATAAGTTTGTGTGTATTATAGTATGAACCAAAGCTCTATATTTATAGGGAATGAATATGGATACATATGGTAATAATTTTTAGGGCTGTAGGGATATAATTGTCATTCATCAATAAACTTACCATTTACAATATTCTCCATGAAATGACACATTCCAAAATATCTGTCTCGTTAAAATCTTGCTTGATAAAAATTCAACGGGACAAAAAAAAAATCGAACAAAGAAAAAAGAGTATAATTATTTTGGAGTATAAAAGATAAATGTTACCACATTAAAACCTTGCTAGGAAAACCAAGTGGGATAAAACCTTAGTGAAGGAAAAAGAGTANAAGAAAAAAGAGTATAATTATTTTGGAGTATAAAAGATAAATGTTACCACATTAAAACCTTGCTAGGAAAACCAAGTGGGATAAAACCTTAGTGAAGGAAAAAGAGTACAACTACTCCTCCTATTGATCACTGAAAATATTTGAGTCGAACATATTCCAATCTTGTGAACCAATTTTCTAAATGTAGATGTTGACAGTGCTTTTGTAAATAATCAGTCATATTGTCACTTGAACGAATTTGTTGAACATCGATCTCGCCATTCTTTTGAGAATGAAAGAATTTTTGAGAAATATGTTTCGTCCTATCACTTTTGATATAACCTCTTTTGAGTTGTTCAATACAAGCAGCATTGTCTTCATACAAAATTATTGGACTATCTTTTGTTGAAATTAACACACATGATGCTTGGATATGATGGGTCATGTTCCTCAATCACTCACAATCTCGGCCTGCTTCATGGATTGCAATAATTTCAGAATGATTTGAGGATGTTGCTGTCAAGGATTGCTTCACAGATCTCCATGATATAGCTGTTCTTCCACATGTAAACACGTATCTTGTTTGTGATTTAGCTTTATGTGAGTCAGATAGATAACCTACATCTGCATATCCCACTAAAGCAGATCCCGACTTTTGAGAATAAAATAATCTCAAATCACTAGTACCCTTTGGGTAACGAAAAATAATTTTAACATCATTCCAATGTCTTTGTATTGGTGTAGAGTTATATCTTGTAAGGAGATTTATAGAAAAAGCTATGTCGAGTCGAGTACAGTTTGCAAGATAAGTCAATGCTCCAATTGCGCTAAGATATGATATTTCAGGACCAAGAACCTTTTTTTTCATCTTCAAGTGGACAAAAATGATCATTTTTCACATCAAGTAATCGAACAATTATAGGTAATGCCAATGGATGTGCATTATCCATATAAAACCGTTTTACGACTTTTTCTATATATGTGACGAACAAATAATCCTTTTGGGAAATGTTTAATCTGCAACCCGAGACAGAATTTGAAAATAATTTGTAGTTTTGTTGAGCTTTTCAGAAGTTCCAATTAAATTTAAGTCATCAACATAAACCACCACAATTGCAAATCCAATATTTACTTTCTTTATGAAAACACATGGACAGACATCACCATTTTTATAGCCTTCCTTCAACAAGTATTCGCTAAGGCGATTATACCATATGCGTAATTTTATTTGTCCAATCATTACTTTGATTGATATACTTCAATACATTTATTTCGATATCCTCGCTATATGAAGCGGTACATTATGCACAAAAATGTTGCCGACAACTTTTTCTTTTCTCTTTCAATTATATTTTCTTTTCACATAATGACATAACTTATTGTGATATCTCATTTTTCATTACTTCAGGTTCTTTTGGGGTTTTATAATATATTATACCCTTTAAGAGTATATGCCTCCTTAATAAGACCATCTTTGCCAATTGCTCCATTTCGTTTGGAGGATTTTTTAATAGAATCAAATATCATTATGATTCAGGTGTGTCATAAATTTATCAAATATAATATTAACAAATTGTCCTTCAAGAAATCAATTCGAGTTGGAGCATTTAAAGTAAATGTGTGAGATTATTAATCTCTTTGGTCAGTAAATGCATCTAAATGAATTATTTTTCGAACTTCTTGTTCGAATTGTCTTTTGCGAGGATTTACATAATGATGCATTTGTATATTACTTTCAGCTTCTTATTTCTTCTCCCTAATTCTGAGAGAATTGTCAAATCAAATTGACAATTATTTTGGTTATAAAATATCTCCCATTTGGGGGATAAGGGTTCATACTATGCATTTATTCTCAACATTTTTTTTACTTTCCATCTTAGTGCATTGTGGTGGATTAATTTTACATATACTACATTATCGAATTAATTTGATGGAAAAATTAGGCTTTGACCATAAGCCAAGTTATAACTAGGAGAACTATAATGTTGGTATGATGTGTAATGACTTTCCCTAAACTAAAATGGGAAGTATTTGGTTCTCAATTAAATTAATTGGAGGCGTTTAACTAGTAATAATACTGTTAAATTATTTATCAACATCTCAACTAACACTTATTAAAAATGTGAGATTTATGATCACTAGTATTAAAAAGACACATTGTCTAAATTGTATAATCTAAAATTATGCTCATAATTTGAGTAGCACTTTCGCAAACTTCAGGTTGCGAACACCATGCAATCATCTAATATTTGTACCAAATCTATTAGATACAAATAGTATCTAAATGTTTAACATAGAGGTTGTCAAGGCTCATACATCACTCTAATTAATTTTGAGAAATATAGAGAATTCAATCCTTATTTAACTAGTAACAATCAATGACCAATTTTCATAAAGAGAACAAACATCAAATATGATTTCATTGGATTAAAGAATTTTCCGGTTCCTCTTTGAATATCCATTTTGAATATTTAATTTCACATCATTATTGATCCAGTGATGGTTCATCTGGTCATGCCAAACAATAAAGTCAAATTGAACTTCTCGTTCAATTTAAGATATAATTCAATTATTTAATTTTGAAGAATATGATTAAACATTATATAATCATATATCATTCAAGTAATCAAACTAATCAATGT
>CAIGRP010017229.1:0-22151 GCA_903798385.1 Fraxinus cuspidata
TTTTAATTGGGTTGAATAAAATTTAAAATTTAAATTGATTCTTTGTAAGCGGGTTGACGATTTGAAACGGTTTGCAAAAATTAAAATATAAACCAAACCACTTCAAAGCTGTTTGGTTCAGTTCAAAATCAAAACGTTGACGGATCCACATGGATCCGAACCAACGGTTTCAAAAAAACGATTTCGATTCGATTTGACGGTTTGGCAGTTTCGCTGTTCAGCCTTGAATTGACCCCCATACGTGGATTTCTTTCATTCCAAATCATTCAATTCTTTCATGTAAAAATAATATTCATTTCTTTTCTACACTATTTCGAATTTTTCATCAGTCTCGAATATATTTTCTTGCATTTTTTGACGATTCGTCAAGCCTTATAATTTGGAATGCTACTTTTACAAATAGAGGTCGTTCTATTTGTTAAGGAAAATATCAATTTTCCCACCCGTGCAAGCGTGCAGCCTCAGTCTTCTCCAGTAAATTCATTGCCTGTACACAAGGAATCAATATTTTCAAAAGAGGAGCAGCCTCTATCCTCTCTAGTGGATTCCTAGCCAAATTGTCTTTGCAGCCACAATCCTCTCCAAAAGATTCCTTGCTTGATGCAAGGAATTCCAAAAGAAGAGCAACCTAGAATCACGTCCATTGTTGACTGTAAATCCTATATTTATAGATCTCATTTATTGTTGAACATGTATATATATACACATGTGCTACAATGTAAATATTAAGCAAAAATATAACTTTCTCCTATATTATCTTTTGCAATCTTTTCTTTCTGTACTTCGAAGACAAGTGTCAGAAGACCGTCAACTCATGCATTGTCATCTTAAAGAGAAATAGTCGAACTCTTGTATCGGCCATATTAATTTTTGCTTTACACCTTTCATTTAGTTCGTCAAAACTCTGTCCAATTGTTTAATTAATACAAATGTTATTTATTGAACATATAATTTTGCAAGATAAATTTGTTATATTACATTATTTTTCGAAACATAATCTACTCCTAAATTATATGTGGAAAATGAATCACTTTGAAATTCTAGAATCGAATCTAAAGAGAAAATCTTTTGATACTTACCACCATTATCGTACATATAATTTTTACTTTTTTTTATCGAATATATAATTTTGCACTATAAATTCGTTATATTATATTATTTTTTGAACATAATCTACTCCTAAATTATAGGTGGACAATGAATCACTTAAAAATTCTAGAATCGAATCTAAAGGAAAAATCTTTTGACACTTACCACCATTATCATACATATAATTTTTATAGTGATGGATTAATGCACGACACGAATAGATAACAAATTTCAACCAAAGTTGTTGAATATGATTGATGCCTTCTTTCAAGATCTAAAACTCTATGATTCCAAATTTTTCTTTAAATAAAAATTGGTGAATTGGAGTAGAGGATGCCAATTCATTATCATGTCCCACACGTAAGATTAAAAGTGATGTTGAGATGATTTAGGTTTGATTTGGCTTTTTGCAATTAGCAGCTTGTTTGAGCCCTATTTTTATTGAAGAATGTATGCTGAAATAGTATATTGATAGAGAATGTGTGGTTGAAAAATTAGGAAAAATTTTGGATTTGCGTGTAATATTATTTTATTGAAAAATGTGTGGTTGAAAATAGGAGAGAAAAATATATTTAAAAAATAATAGGGATCAAACAAGGGCTAGATCTCTGTGCGTACATTTTCCTACCTGTTGGATACTCTGGAGTACGGATGTGTAACAAGATTCCATTTCATTCTTGCACGAAAGTTTAGTTGGTAAGTTGTGAATCATAGACAAGAAACCAAGTTGCATCTTGCATGTATATCAACCATTTTCAACGTAATAACCTTCAAAGTTATGATTGTGTACAATCATAGTAATGCTCTTGCAAGTGGAGTGTATATAGTTAATACATAATTTATAAACGTTTAAAAGTATGTCCAACATCTTCGTTGCCGATGTTTGGCAAAGCTCGCTTTTATTGAGAAGTATCAGTCTTTTTTGATTAGACAATGTATGATGAGTAAACAATGATCGGTCCGGTATGAATTCAGGCACAATTCGCCAACTAAGAAATGTTGCTTTTGCCGACCTTTTTGTGCAACAGTCCATTAGTATCAGTCTCAGAAGTACATGATAAATACCACCAAAGTTCTATACTGCAAAGGAAATTATATAGTACTCCAAATAAGAAGTATGGAAAGGTGTTTATAACTTCCCCCTTAGGACCTAAAGAACCTAAAGGAGCAAGAGTCGTATATTCTTCGGAACGTCATTCTTGTCAAGATTTTATGTCTTTTTTCAACCTACTCAACGTGCTAAAAATTATAAAGAACGGTGGGAGTTCTTTGGACAACAAGTCAATAATAGAATACAATCATTATTAACTCAGTATATAAGTATTTAATTAAGAGGTGAGGCATGGTGTGTGTGGTATGAAAAGGAGAAAGGCTCATTGCGCGTTGCATCCGCGGATTATATATGTCTCTTTCTGGATATTGATTCTTATTTCTATACCTCACTCCCCACACCAGTCACCAGGGATACTTACCTTCTCTCTCTCTTCTCTATATACTTCTTCACAGGCACAGTAGCACAATCTGAGAGATACTAAATCTGCCTTCTATTTTGCATCACAAATTCAAAAGAATTTGAATTCAGCAACTCTCAACCTGGCACAGTTTATCTTCATTGGGTGACTCTGTTTTACACTTCTGCTCAAAATATTGTTTATTTATCTGCCTACAGTCTTTTCAGATTTTAAGGATCTATGTTCCTACGTTTTTTCCTAAATTTACCCGAAGTTTAGATTTTATGTTCAAGAAAGTAAATTTCTTGTGTTTTCAAACCCATTCAGGTTTCCTTTTCTCCCCAAGCACGAGTTTCTCAAATTTTCTTTGTATGGGTCTTTCTCATCAATATTCATACTTAACAACCTCGGCTAAAAGTTTAAATTTTACTGCACAACACATTTATTATTCAACTTTCAAAACTTTTACGTGTAGCTGCGGAAGTGAAATTAGAGTTCTTGAAAAAAGATTCTCGAAAATAATTTTATTGTAATGAATTTATCGATAAAATACTACAAAATCTCATCACCTAATTTCAGTGGCTTAAAAAGATAAGTAATTAAAAGCTAAAAGAAAAAAGCAATCAAAAATCATAAAAGTCTTCATCTAAACAAGAAATAAAATCATAAGAAATAATTACATGTGTCCTAATTGTCATAGAATTGTCCTATTCCATTACATTAACTCAATTCTTTATGGTTAGAGAGGCACGTTTACATTTCTTTCGAATTTATCTTTCACAACTTTATGGGATATGCAGGAATATATATGGTGAAGCTTCTGGGCCGACCCTCTTCCAGTAAAATCGTTCGGCTTCTTGAAATGGGCTGGGGCTGAAACAAGAAAACACCACCTCCAAATTTCACTTCTCGATTCTACTTATTTGCATTCATCGGATTCTTCTACTCTGACATTGCTTTGGCAACTGCCTATTGATTATGGCTAAGATTTCCATTTTCTAAAAATCGTTCTCTCCATAATCTACAAAGAGCCCTCTTTTCTTGGATAGAATTTGAAGTCATTCAGAAGTGACATCGATATTGAGAATGGCCTCTCTTAATTGTTTTTGTTCTTCATGGAGGAAAAGAAAAGATAAGGTAAGAATGATCTGTTCAATTCATATTTATGTGCATTTTCTTTGAATCATTTCAACCCTTTCCTAGTTATTTCTTCTATATGTTCACGTTTTGATCTCGATTGCATCTGTGCTTGTAGAAGGAAAAGGAAGTCAAAATCTTGCAAGTGAAGCTCGAGGATGTTACGAAAACTTCACAAGATTCCGAGTTGAAATCAACTTCTTTTAGGGTTCCGGTTCCTCTCCATATTCCGAGCAGTTCTAGGTGCACGGTGAAGGTGATGAATCACGAGAGCCCGGTTGGAGGTGAAGATGAAGAGATACAATATGAAGGGGGAGACGAGCATGATGAGAATTTGTCGATGAAGAGGGACAACTCGGACTTTGATCTGCAAGCTCGTGTTGAAAACTCGAATGAAGAAAAATATCATACTTTTGAAGGGATGAATATGGATACCGAGTACCAAAAGGTGGTAGATGAAGATTCTAAGGCTGGCATTGAGATGATTAGAAGTGGGCATATTAGTGATCCCGGCACTGGGAAGGCGGAGTTTTGTGCTTCTCCAATGCTTAAGCGCTCGTGCTCTGACATGTTGATAAGGAATGTGAATTACGCGGTGGATGAACAAATGCCTCCTTTGAAATCTAAGTCATACGAGGAAATACAAAGATTAGCAGAAAAGTTCCAGGACGAAGTTCTAGATTATCCCCCGACTCCAGTTTCTGCTATGTCACAACGTAGCGCAGACAAAGTAATGTTGAAGAAGCACTCTTCAAGCAAAATACTTCCCTCCAGAAGTCGAAAATTGTGGTGGAAACTGTTCCTCTGGAGCCACAGGAACCTGCATAGAGACGGGACTACAAAACCACGGCCAGTTGCAATCAAGCCCACCCTCAACCAACAAGGTGGCTACTGTTCAGACACCATCGAACCAAGAAAAGCGGAAAAGTTTACCAAGGAATGCAAGGGTAAAGACATCCTTAACATAGACAACCAAAGCTGGAATGGATTTTATGGAGTTTCCGGCATGTGGCCTCAAAACCAGTGGGTTGCTTTTCCCACGGAATCTTCTCCATTTGAAAGAATCAATGAGTGGGTGAAAGAAATTTCAGTGCAGCCTCCGTTCATGGTTGACAGTGGTGATCACACTGAAGATAGCATTTTCTTCCCACCCTCTCCTGAGAATAATAGATCACCAGCAAATCGGAGTCCTGAGGAGATTATGTATGCCAACAGCATTGTCCAGTCTCTGAATTCTTCATCGACTGTGGCACACATTACAGGCATTGGACTGAAAGTCATACCATCCATTTCGCATTTTTCTAGCCTTCGATCAGTCAATTTGTCTTCCAATTCCATAGGTGTGTGTCACTCAGTTATTGCCAGTTCAATTTCTAGCGCAACGTGAATGTTTGGATGTAAATTAATTATTTGATCATTCAATATTTCACCCTCAATTTGCAGGTCATATAACTTCAGGATCTCTGCCAAAGGGTCTCCACATTCTTAAAATGTCCAAGAACAACATAAGCACAATCGAAGGTCTGAGAGAATTAACTCGACTCCGGGTGCTTGACCTCAGTTACAACCGAATTTTTCGAATTGGTCAAGGTAAATGTCTTTTGCAAGCCTTTCCATAGAATTACAGAAAACACGTTCAAAGAAAATATCATTTCTATTAATATTTTCAGTGTTGCTAATAGAGCTTTTCGGGTTGAAACATATCAGGGTTGTCGAATTGTATGCTTATAAAAGAGCTCTATCTTGCTGGAAACAAAATAAGTAATGTTCAGGGGCTGCATAGGCTTTTGAAGCTAACCGTCTTGGACTTGAGCTTCAACAAAATAACCACAACAAAAGCATTTGGTCAGCTTGTGGCAAACTGCAATTCTCTGGTTGCTCTAAATCTATTAGGCAATCCTGTTCACAACAATATCGGTGATGATCAATTGCGCAAGGCCATATGCAGTCTTCTCCCAAAACTGGTTTTCCTCAATAAGCAGCCTATAAATCCAAACAAGCTACGAAAGGTAGGCACAGAAGCCATTGCTAAAGCTGCACTTGGGAATAGCATCCGCAGCACCCGAGGAAAAGCAGTGAAGAGGGTCGGTCGAGGGGGTTCGTTGTCCTCCTCTCTGCGTGGGAGCAGTGCGACTGCTGCTCGCCAGAGCAGGCATGGAGCAAAAAGCCATTCTAACCATCACTCTTCTTTGATGGAAAAGTCAGTTGTGTATTCTTCCCGTTAGAACTTACTGTTCTGGGAATACTAGCTTGAAAATCAATGTCTTCTTGTTGGAGGAACAGGCTTCTTGCCTAAATTTTTAATTGTAAACCAGCAGTTCTGGATTGAGCATATTCCAATCACAGTTTCCATTGATGGTCCTTTCAAAAAAGGATTGTCTTCTATTACCCACTACATTTGATGTCACAACCATAAGCATTCAGTTCATCATGATGTCATTTGGAAGGTTTTAACAACATGATTATTGAATTCCCAGGTCATGATGAGTTCTAACAAAATATTGTTATAAATACCTCTCTACAAGTCACATTCAAAGTCCGACATTGATGCCATTATCAATAAGGAACATTGCATTAAACACGAAATAATATTCAAAATGTATCTTATGGCAACCACCTTGTCAAATTGTCATTATCAGAATGCATAATATCAACTTTGGTGAATCTTAGTCCCCCAGCATTGAAATAGCCATTGGAGGGTAGCTAGATAGAGGCATTGCAGTAAGGAAACTGATAACTACGGAAAATGACATCATTTGAAGAAAAAAGAAATATCATATGCTTCGAGTTAACAGCAGGTAAAACAGGTCTTAAAAATGTCTACCTCCTCTAGAAATAACCCACAACACTACAATAGAGTGAATCGAAGAGTAGAGTAAGACACAAGAAGCCTGTTACAATAACTTCCCAGCAATTCTATTCCTTTAACACGAGAATAACAACATATTCTCACTCAATTAATAGCAAAGCATGATAATTAGCTCCAAGATCCTTAATAATACCTTGTATTGTTTGTATATATTTAACATTTGTCTTGTCTTCGATCTCTCTCCCGCACCCTCTGCAAAATCTGCTTCCAAATTCACTCTCCGAGATTAGAATCCAACGACACTTAAACCTCAAAATATCCTCATTTCTTACTGATATAACTTATCAGACCAGATCTTGCATCTCTGCATACTCATGAAGCTTCTCATTGAATTCAATTTGTGGATCTTTGTTGATAAGCACTCCGTCTTCCCCATAAGCATCCTTCAAAAATACACACCAATTCATCTCTGTACCAGCCAAGTAAAAAGTCCAAGGCTGCTTCAAAAGCATCTGATAAGTATGTTTTGTGAGACACAACTCGTCCTTGAATTCAACAATGTTATGTATGTAAGCTTTCTTCTCCAACGTCAAGCTCAAGAACTCGTGGATCACTCCCACCCTATACTTTTCCGCTTCTAACGTCCACAAATCCAACTTTCTCCCATCCGAATAAGGCGATACCAGAGGCAACGTGTTCAACATATTCAACTTCCTCTCACCCTCCACGTCCAACTCCAATTCCTTACCGTACTTCATGGGAAATTTAAAAGCTTTTTTCACCTTATCCTCATCAACCAAAAATTCCTTCTCCAATGCACTCATCGCCAATGTCGGATCCCAGTTTACTAGCTCGAGCACTCTCTTCCCATCCTCCTCAACTGCTACTCGAAAATAATTCGGGTACTTCGCTACCCTGTCTCTAAAATCCTCCGGGATCCCAAACATGAGCCTGTTATGGTAAATTTTACTCAAAGGTATCCTCTTATTCACTGACATCATCAATAATTTCCTCACAACGTCAACTCTTTCTCGCTCCAACTCATTCATGATCCCCTGTTCCTCGCGCAGCAGCTCATCCATGAAATCAGTAAACCCGAACCACATTTTATTATCCGTATGCCGGTAGGTTTGGAAAATTAACGGGTGGCGCTGTATCGACCTGGTAACTTTCCGGCCGCGGGGAAAGCCGAGCTGCTGGTGGAGTTTGCCGGCGTCGTCAAGGAGTAGGACATGTTGCGGCTGTTTAGAGAGGAATTCCTTAGTTTTGGTGAGGAATCTGAAGTGGGCATCTCTGAGAAGGATGTTTTCGAAGTGGGGTACAAGATTTGGTTGGGTTTGGATTAGGTTCGTGCGAGGGCTATCCTTTTTCTTGCGTTTTTTCTTGAATTTCTTGGGGGTTTTGGTGATTAGAAAGGATGTGGAGAAGTTGGAGAAGGGGGAAAAAAAGTGGGGTTTGCTCAAGTTCAGTATGGTTGTGGTTGTTTTGTGCATGAGGCGCAGAAGCGCCATTGCCGGTGCGAGCGGTGGGGTTAATCTGGTAGAATATGGGAAATGAGGGGGAGGTTTAGGGATTAAAAAGGTCAAGTTGCACTATTAGTTCTCTACATTTTAGTAAAGTAGCAGACATATCCTCGATATTTGTTTTATCAGGTGTTTACCTCAACTTTTAAGAAATTAACAAATTTAACCCCTGTACCATCCAAAATAGCCGTGAAGTCATCAGAACAGCTCCTAAGCTTTCGAATTTATTTTAAAAAATTTGAGTGCCTATTGGATATTGAATTTATAAAGACCAGTAACAGTCACTCGACTGTTTCAACATTGAAGTAAAAAGGAAAGTAAAGCAAAAACCCACTTCTCAGCTTCCCCTTTTTTATCTTGTCATGGTTGTCTTTCTCCCATTCTCGACCTATACGTAGCAAGACTTTCACTCAAACCACCCTGATCTACATTCGATCACCCTCACATTAGAGGTGGCAAGATTCGTCTTGTAAAATATAAAATAACGCTACAAGTCTTTTTGATACACAAAAAGACAAAAATGACTTTGCTTCCAGTGTTCGATGTGTCATAGTTGTCTCCCTTCAATTCTCGACATATAAGTAGCAAGTTTTTCACTCAAATCACCTTGATCTACATTCGACCACCCTCACATTAGAGTTGGCAAGATTTGTCTTTTAAAACAGGGAATAACGCTACAAGTCCTTTTGATACAAAAAATATGGCTCTTTAACAATCAATAAGAACAAAATATCCATTCGATAGTGTTTCAAATTTTAACTGTGAGGACCCAAATTCCACAAAGTAGAGGTTGAATACAAATTACTCGACCACCAATTCTCCTTTAACACTGCAAAAGTACATATTTTGTTCTCTCTTTTTATCTTTCTCCATCTTCATATACACAAAAATTCACCAGTGAACATATCACGATAAATAGTATAATCCAGCAGCAATCGTATTCCAAAGGCGATAGTGATCTCAAGAATAAACGATAGGCAGAAAAGCATCATAACACGACATAATGAAAATATAATTCAATAATTATTAGCAAAGGTAGCAGGATAGGATGATGGTGAAAAAAAAAAAGGAAAACGGGAAAAAAGAGAGCTCCCAAAAAAAATAAAAGTCTAAGCATATTCTATACACTATAGCAGATTATAATTTGCTTATTGTGTGTAATATCCTAACAAATTAAATTTATCATGTGGTCGTGTCATTTATAAGGAGACATCACAAGGAAACTCGTGCATAATCCTACACTTCTTTCACTTGCCTTTGCCTCAATTGTGTAATTACATGTCCCCATGTATACCTTACGGTTCCATAGGAGTTGTGTTTTGCCCAAGCATTCGTGTTTTCTGCTCCCTGCTACCTTCTGTTTCAAAAAAAAATCAAAATCAATCCACCGTTTCTGTGGAACTGTAGATTCAGAGTGAATGTGAATATTATCATCTACAATGTTCAGCTCCTGGCCATCTTGAGAATTAGCTAGCTTGTCTTTTGAAGAAAGGTTTCTGGCAGATTAGGAGTTTCTCGTGGCTATTGCCCTCAATCTCTACTACTCGTGCATCCCATTTCAGAATTGTTGTCTGAGATCTTGCGAACTCGATAACAGCAGCACTGTCTCTTAGAATCACCCACCCCTACAAATACACGTCCATTAGCAAAATATGAGGACAATGGATTGACAAAATTAATAAACGGGACATTAAAGAGAGGAAATGCCGTATGAATAAAGCAAAGGTACTACAGCGCCCGGGATATTAAAGCAAGGGTACGACAGTGCCTACTCAAACGAACAAAGGAGACAAACAGAATTCAAACTACAAATGTATTAAGCTCATGAGTTATGGACACTCAAAAGTCCTAATTAGGAGATGATATGGCTTTACTTGATGATATTAGGGAATTAAGTCAAAACTTTTGAATTAAAGGTTCAAGGTTAAGTAGAACAAAGACAATGTATGGAACGTCTTCTAGCCATAGTAGGAATAAAGCTGCAGTCGTGCACTGTAGAGGATTATGTAGTCCCAAAGTGATTGTTTTAAATATTTGGGTTAAACCATATAAAGGAAGGAACCGAAAACCCAGATGAGAATTTAGAGTGACAACGAATCATAAGGATACCTCTGGACGAAGTAAACGATCTATCTCGGTGAATAGATCTCGCATGCGACATCTGGGCTGTTCACCAAATTCGAGAGAGAGAAGTCCTTCACCATGCACCAGATCATATGTTCTTGGATTGGACGGGAATGGCTCACACCTGAGCAAAAGTTATATAAACAAAACAATATTAGAGAATTGCAAAAGCATTATATACATTCGAGAAAAAAGAACCCCAGCAAATGAAAGAAAAAGCAACTGAATTTCAGTTTAATCCAGTACTTCATAGAACTCAATTTTTGACTAAGGGAACCAATATTATTTCAATATATCACGAGCAAATTACTGGGATCTATAGGTTTCTGGATGCCAAATATTCTTCAATTGCTTTCTCAGGATGAATTAGTAGGTAAGTAGAAAATGACATGTTTTATCATCCTAAATGTATATACAGTCAGCATGAGAAGTAGAAAATGACATGTTTTATTATCTTAAATGGATATGTTATTTTGTCTCCACAGAAAAAAAGTTGTGGACAGGACAAACTTCTTTCTCAGGGCATTAACTGCAACAAGATTCCAGAAAATGAATCGTTTAATTAGATTCAATAGTAAAGATGGAAGAACAAATATCCAAGAGTTTGCACAAAATATTTATGTTAAAGAGATGGTATCAATATAGATAACCAAGTGATAAAATTAAGTGAAACCTGTTCATGCTATGAAATAGAAGGTAAAAATTACCAGTCATGCAACACGCCTATAAATCCCCTGTCGAGGATTAAAGGTAGGTTGTTATGTCCCCTTGTAGGAACCACGTTCATGACCCATACAGATTTTCCAGATTCCAATAAAGCCCCATTGAAACCGCCAAAGTGAGCATTCATGTCTAGGACATTTCTCAGCATGTTGAAAGGTGGAGAAGGATCCTCATCACCAGGTCTCTTTGGATGATCAGAAAATATTAGAGGTGAGAGCAGAGACCAATAATTGTGGACTGCTGACTTCCAGTTGATGGTATCCTCAGCAAACGCTTCTGAATGAAGACCTGATGCAGAGAGATAATTACTATGACGTTAACGTTTATGTACAAACAAAAGGGTAGCAATACATTTGAATTGTTCAACCTTGGGAAAATTACAACGCAGAAGCATTGAATAATTAGACCTATTACCATGAATTGCAAGTTCATTTGAATCCAAGTTAGCCCGGGATGGCCATTTTTTCCTGTCTTCAATAGGAATCCATCGACGACTTTGAGTGCCTGCAATACATGCTTCAAGAGGTCGATAGTATGGGGACTCAATGTCGTGGCCTTTGCTGCAGAGAGAAGGGCCAGAACCAGGTTTCCTAGAAACAGAATATTCAAGCATTAGAATGAGGTACAACTCATATATGTACTAGCTATGCACATTATAGATTTATGCACATTATAAATTAACACACTCCATTCCAGATAAAACAACAATTTTCCAATTGGAGCAGTGAAAAAATTAATAGTCCTGCATGAATAGTCAACATGCACGAACGTTTTCTGTTAGCAAAGTCTTTATCTTACCCATATGAAACCAAAAAGATAGTAACATGGGGACTATAGAAATGAAGAAACAGGTGTCACACTGGTTGCCTTACCTCGCTGAATAACATTTCTTCTTACTAGTCTTCCTCCACACTACAGTTTCATCTTGTTGTGGCAACATTTCCCAACAGAGATTTTCTGCAAACCCACACACTGTATTCCATTTTTTCACGTTTTCTTTATTGCGGAGAGAGCGCTGAGAATTTGTAAGTGGATCAGTCCAGACAAAATATCCACCAGGCCGCAATAATCGATCAACTTCAACCAAAAATATGCCATCTGTATCACATGATAAGCACTATATATTCAGCCAACATTCCAGCTCCAAAAAATTGCAGTTATAACCTTTCAGATTTTAAAAGAATATCCCACATTCTGCAATCTACGAGTATAACAGTGTAAACTCAACTGTGTCTTATAACAACTACCCAGGGTCAGTGCATCAGTTTTGACATTACTCTTCATCTCAATTATTTTTTTATTTTTTATTTTGTTTCTCAACATGAAGAATAACAAGTGTCCAGGTTTAATTAAAGACTACAGTGCATAGAGACTAGCTTTTGTAGAAAACTGTCATTCGAAAAGGGTATATTTCTTTCTGCTAAGTTGACAATGTGGTATTCTTTGACAAAGTTTCTTGACAATGACTTGTATCAGAAAATATCTGACCAGATCTTCCTTAATTGGAATAAAAGATTAACAACCAAGAAGATTATAAATCTTCAATCTCAGAACAAGTTGATAGGATCCCCTGAACAATTACAAGAGTTACCAATATAATGCTAAATCTAATACTGTTTTAAAGATCTGTATTACACATGGAAAACCTAACAACTCAAAGTTTGCATTTCAATCTGGTAAAAAACGAAGCTTGCATATATATCATAAGTATATATACACCAAGGATAAATTCATCTGCAGTCAGCCAAACCTTGAAACTAATGCTGCTTGGAATGAAGTGTGACGCTGTGCTGATGTAGGGATATTACATAAAAACTGGAATCAAATGAAAGAAACCTCTCTTCAATACATTAATATACCTTTTCTGCACAGTTGTTTTTCGGAGGGGTGGATTGGGGGTTTGTTGATGCTCAATAGACAGCAGGTCCAAGTATGTGTATACAAGCTTTTATATTATTTTCTCCTGATGCATGGGATACACAGTAGAGGTAGCCCTCCATTTCCCCAACTCCTCCCAGTGCGACTGGAACCTCAAAAAAAACACACACACACACACTGTTTGATTCTTTAATCATGAAACCTAAATATCGGTCTCATTATGTTTACAAGCTCAATTGTACAATTGAACTATTACATCATTTTAGAGTTTGTAGAGGAGACAACAGGTAAGTGTTTGTGAGTATTACACAAGCAAGGAGAGAAGGAGAAAGGAAGAGGAGTCCAATATCTGAAATAGACATGCTGCCAAATTCCTATTTATTGGAAAAGCTAGTGGAAATGTGTGGATAATAATTATATTTTGACTAGCTTAAGAAATCTAAGCTTTGTCAAACATGCACCACATGTGACGTATGAATATTGTGGATTCTTCATCATCTAACTGTTTCTACAAACAATTTCACTTTTTGCCAAAGAATAAAGATTATCGTAAAATCTTTCTCCCTATAATGGCATGAAACGGATGAAGGGTACCTTTTTTATCCCAGTCAACGTGGCATCGAGCACAATGTATCATATCAAAAGAAAGGGATGGATATGGTAATTGCTTTGAAGTAAATGAGCCAATCATTGCTGGAAGCCCTCTTTCAAGAGTTAGTTGAACCTGACTGCCAGAAGCCTCATAGTTCGCTATACACATGGTCAATAGTTGGTTTGAAAACAGACGTGCCCCAAAACTGCCATAACCACATTCTATATCCAAGATAGTTCGAACCTGAATATGGAATAAAAACATCGTACAATTATAATATGGAATTAGAAAAAGGATTTTCAATTATTACTGTAATTTATTGCAGACATGACAATATACAGTAGATTGCGAAAAATATGAATATTCTGAGAAACTAACAAGGTGCAGTAAATCCATAAATATGAGCAATAAAATTTTGTTCTACCAATTGAATCTTACTATACATGAACCAAATTACAAAAATCATTAGCAAACATAGATAATGGATATTGAGCAAACGATACCTATTTATCACTCATCTAAATATACCACAATCCATGCATTTCCCTACTTTCTTGACTTAAATACTCAAAAACCCAAGCAGAGTCTATCCGAAGTATCTAAAATAAACTTTGCAAACTCAAGTTCATGCAAAAGCAACTGCCGATCTAAGACGTGATGGGCTGATGGAATGTAATGCAAGTATTGTGCAAGATATATTTGGTGATCTACATAAAACATTGAGTTAGAATGTTGGGGCAACTTGACTCACACATTACGTTTCATTTATCAATTTTTTCTGTAACGAGATATCACAACATTAGATCCAACAGGAATAAAGAATGGATGGATAAACAATGATGGAAATGAATCAAAGCTGAGAAAGCAGATTTATTAATTCAGCAAATCAAAATCCACTTACTCCAGCTTGTATAAAGTAGGATTCATTTCTTAGCCCAATCATTTCAGCAATTTGATGTGTGTAGTCTTCGACATCAAATGTGGAATATCCTGAACGAAAGGATATCTGGTCTTCATCTAACATCATCATCCTGTATTTGCAACACATGAAAAGATAAAATTTAAGTTTTTAACACTATGTTTTTATTTGACTGCCGAAACTAGCTCTTCCATTCACCTCTTGGTCAAACTTCCTGAGGAGAGCACCTCCTGTGCTGTAATATTAACATTGGCGAACCAGATGACATCTCTTCCACCAGGCCACCTAAGGGGAATCTTATAATTCATGGGAGGAAGAACCAAGCAATGTTGGTTTGACCCATGTGTACAATGGCGGTTGTACTCTTCACCCTCAGAAAAGCCTGAAGCAAGATTTTCTGAAACATTGAAGCATGGTACAAAGTTTTCTGACTCTAGAGAACAGTATTCCAATTCTCTCAACCTCAAGGAACCCTGAGAGAGCTCACTGATCTCATGCAACTCTGAAACCAGTTGCTCTCGAAGCCGCCTATATCCACGAGATATTTGACCCCTGGATGACGATGATATGGAAATCGTCCACCAAAAGGATCCAGCCAGAGCAAGAATTACAATAACTATTAAACTGAATTTGAGTAAAGCAAGTGAGAATTTATGCCGATTCCTCAGAGTCCCAGGGCTGATGGGATCAGATACAAAACCATTGTCACTCAAACTGTGTTTTGAAGACAAACTATCCAGGAAGAGAAACCTAAAAGGGAATCTGATAGATAAATATGTATTATGAGGACCATTTGTACGACTTCGATCCACATCTTCCTTCTCTGTTTTTTCTTTCATCTGTGAGTCATCCCAGAAATCATTACTGTTTCTCAAGATTCGCACGCCTCCCCCAGATGAACCTCGATGAAGTGGCCTCGACATTTTTTCAACCTGAATAACCCCACAGTCACAACATACAGGAGTAAAGACCAAGAATGGAAAATCCAGAAATTATAACAATCACATCGATAAGACTTAAATATGATGAAAAAACAAAAGGATGCCTAGGAACGTTCCTCTCCCAATCGCATTCTAGATCCACTGAACTCAAATAATACACGACATGTTTAGATTGAGAAAACAAGTATATGAATACCTAAAAACGGAGCTCTTTTATTGCACATGTGAACTGAACTATAAATGAAATAGAAGACGCAGAATTGAGTTAAGAAACCAAGAACAGTAAATTAACTAGATTCATTTATAGCAAAACAAATTGCCAGTTCATGTAAATGAGAAATGCGTACCTTACCCATCAAGTAAAAGAGATTAAGAAAGAGAACAAGTAGAGACAAAATTGAATTGAGCTAAAATTAAACTCAAATACAAAAAGTAGAACAACGCCCAGATATGAACACATTGAAAACCTAATTAGATCAATTACATATGAAACACCAAAAACTCATGTTTTGACCAAAGTAAGCAAAAAAAAAACACAAAACAACAACAAGCGAAGTAGTTTCAAAAAAAAAAAAAAAGGTTTTACCTTAAAAGATGCAAATAAATCAAGAAACCCAGTAATCCCTCAATTTCAGCCTACTCAGCTGTGGATTTTCGTCAAATTTCACAAACCCATGATTTGTCTTTTCTCAATCTCTCGCTATTTCTTCCCCTTTCACACACACACAGAGGATAACGATCTTCTCCTCTCTTCCTTCCCTTTTTCTCACTACTTCCAACTCGAATTAATAGAGAGAGAAGACAGCAAAGAGGATATAGTAATATAGATACAGAAGTAATGTATAGCAGTGTGGACTGTGGAATGTGGATCCAATGTCTTACTTATATCTATCTTGGGATTAATTAAATTATTTGTGAGTAATTAATCTGATTATTTTACTCCTAAGAACATCGTTAAACATGCACCAAGAAGAGTTCAGTCCCAACTGTAATTCTTCTTTTACTTTAAGCACCGCGTAATTAATCACCGTATTATTGAGAATTGCACTCCATTTAGAGTCGGTGATGGATTAGACTTGTATATATTTTATGATAGAACAGAATGGCTAATAACTTTGGAGGATGTTTGGTTAAGGGTAACAGTTTACTTATAAGTAAATTTAAGTATGTTTAGGGTAAATAGATTTTTTACAAGCGCTTGAAATAAGAAAAGTTATTTGTTTTTTTCTGTAAATAAAGAGTTACTTCTAATATAAGTATTTATTTAATTTTTTTAAGCTTAGTCATACACACTCGATATTATTTAATTATAGGTACTAAACATAGCAAAACGTTGCGGAATGTTTTATATTTATGCATGAGTATATAAGTAATTTTTAGAATAAATATTTTATTATTAGAGTAAAAATATGAAAAAGTTACTTGCAAGTAATATTTTCGTTTTTATTTTCATTTTTTAAGTTTTAACCATACATGCTATTATAGAATACTTTTGATATATAATTTCGTTCGCTATTATTCATTCTTTTGGTAATAATCATAGCAAAGCGTTTCGAATAACTTAAATAGATATTTACTAACATTTAAGTGTGTACTACTTCAGAAAATATGTTTAGTATACGCGTATAAATAAATATTTTTCATTTTTTAACAATTTAAATTTGATCATATAGTTTAAATGTGTACTATTTAAGAAAATGTGTCAAAGTGAGGTATACATGAAGTAGTTAGATCATTTTTTTATTATTTTCCCTGACGTAGTTGGATTATCCTAAACTTGATCCAGAGATCTCGACTGCAAAGTAATTCATTACACCTACGATCCAATCAATTGAGAAAGAATTAATAGATTGTGGGCACCAGTATGATAACTCTTGTACTCTAACATGTTGAGGCACATCCCGCGATTTACCTCCTCCACAATATTCTAAGAGAGAGGGGCAGTGGAGAGCCACCTTGAGGTTCAACCTTTTTTTTCCTTGAGAAAGAATTAATAGATTCCTTCGTATGAGCATTTATTCTTTCCGAACGCTGCATCAAAATGCGGACGTTTAAAGTGTAAAACTAGACTACAGATATGAAATGAACTTTTTTTCATTTAATTCAATCAAATAAGTAGTGTCTAGTTGAATGAATCAAATATATTGTAACAAGCAATATTAATCGTACAAGTTTTAATCTTGTTTTACTCTTTAATAGTGTGGGGACTATTCAATCTACCTTAATGTGCAAATCATAACAAGAACATCCTGGTAAGTACTAGCCCACTAGGCTTTTAAGGTCTGAATTGGACCCTCTTGCAACGAGGAGGGGTGTCTTTCTCGTGGCGGTCTTTGTGTGCATAAATATGGTAACTATTTACTTCCGCCTATGATCTTGTCTCTCACTTCTTTTTGTTTCATTCATTGCCATAGCTTTGGTTCCATTATTTTGAAAATAAATTTCTTTCATTTTTAATAGTAGGTTTTTCAGTAAAATAATATTACACATAAATTTTAAAAAAAAATTATTTTTTAACCACGCATTCTCATTCAATCTACAATTTTAAAATGTATTCTTCACCAAAAATGAAACTAAGCATGCTCTTAAATTTGTCCATTTTTATTTTTATTTTATTTTTCGATCAACATTCCAAGAAAAATAAGTTAACGTTATTGCAACATGTCACATTTTCTATCAACTTCGGGGAGAAATAAGTTATTTTGACGGGATTATTTAAACAATTTTCTTTTCAATATTAAAGTGTTGACGTGTTGTGACTCTACAAATAATAATTAAGAAAAAGAAATGCTTGTATTAATATTATAATTTTTTTTTTACTAGGGCTAAGAGTTAAATTTTCTTATAAACAAATCAATAAATAAATAATATGTCTGATATTATTATTAATACAATAAAACGCAATTAAGGAAGGTAAGAGAATATTAACGGTGGAGAGGAGAGATGAGTCACATGCAGATATAAGTCCAACAAATTAATGATGCTTTTTTAAATCCTCGTAGGAATGTGGGTCCCTTCAGTGTAGCCGCGTTCCTGTGTCGGTGAAGGCACGTGTCGGCTATGCGTGTGAGAATGGAGTAATTTGTACTTCTGCTTTTGTTTCTTTTTTTTGATCGGAGCTGCTTTTGTTTCTTATTTCTGTAGTTTGTCCTGTGAAACAAAATTGGAATTCGAGATTTCACGGGTCTGAATTGCATTTTTTCATTTTTTTTATTTGAAAAATAATTTTGTAAAAAAACTTGTTTATTGTTAAATGAAAACTCCTACTATCGTATTTCGATTTTTCAAGTACTACAAATATTATTGTCGATTTCATATCGAACTCAACTTCTTGCACAAAGCTCGAGCTTGAGTTCAAGTTCTCTACTATATTTTTTATTGACCGAACTTTTACCGATCATTTTTCGTTCATAGAAATCTCCGTCTTTGATGATTAATTCATCAATTATTCGCATATATTTTAAGTAAGTTGTGAAACAGATTTTTTTTTTCAATTTAATATTGTTTCAACTTTGAACTTGCTGAAAAGGATTAAAAGAAAGAAAGGTGTGTGACATACGTGACTAGTAAATAGCAAGTGATTGAGCATTTCTCGCCACTTACATGAATGACATTAATGATATCAATTTTCTCATGCCATTGGCATGAAAAAATAGTGCAAATTTCTGGTTTAAAACATGATGTGGTATACACAATTAATGATATCAATTAATAACACATTATATTGGATTTCGAGTGCAATAAAGGTGAATTCTAAGAAGCGAAGCAAAACTATGGCACTCAAAAAATTGTTTAAAATCAAGAGTTCTCATAAATTGGTTGAAAGGCGGTAGAAAAGCTTTAGCCCCTGTTTGGTCCTCAATTTTAGAATTTATTTTTCTCAAACTCATATTTAATCACACATTTCGTGGAATCTACAATTTTTTATTTTTTAAATATAAATTTCATCATTTTTTTTTATCAAATCTACCAAAATGTGATTTTCTGCTAAATCAAATCGAGACTTAATCTAGGAAGGATGTACAATTGTCGTTTGTAGTGATCATGTCATCTAAATATATCGTAGCAATTTTAACTCTTGCATTGTACTTTGTGTCTCGTGACTATGTAATTTTTTGAAGATCACATCGAATCCCTCCTATTTATCTATTGTGTTTTACATTCATTATTAATAAAAACACCAGACAATCTCAAAGTGTATCTATATACATATGTACAAATACCCTACAAGTCAACAATTACAGAATTAAAGCGCATCTTGGCCATTGGCCACTTTGTTTGTAAGTATTTCTTAATGACATCGAATTTAAAGACATGGAAATTAATTGAGATGGGTTTTTTTCTTGGGTTAGTCAGAATTTAAATCAATTCACGTGACTTTCTATGTGCTGCATGTTCCTTGTGCATCAACCCCTTTGACCTTTATTAATTAATTTACTAATTGTTACAACTTAGGTAAACTTCTTGACTTAATTGCCTAGGCAAGATGGGTGCGACCTTGTGAGAATATTATAAAAGGAACTTTCTATTTGCATGTTTTAATACTCTTGCCCATCTTTTGCCTTTGATAAATTATCATTACTAATTATAGTTCAAATTCAACCTTTTAACAAATATAATTATAAGTATGTTTGACGTAAATTTTATTATAATAATTTTTGTAAAAAAATACAATTTTTAGGAATATTTAATTAGAAAGTAGAAAAGAATTATGAGTCCATGTGGAAATTATTTTATTATAAAATGTGTAATTTAAAATGAGTTTGAAAATTTTTTTTTTTATATAAAATATGTATGAAACAAGAGCTAATTAAATCGATTAGTGTCAACCCTCACTCCTAACCCACATAAGGCTAGTTAGGCGAGTCGTGAGGTCTACACATCTATGTCTCAAATACTTCGTTCAATCCGAAATAAAAATTTCAATAAAAGCAACAATGATTTTAATATTTGCTAAACTCTCTCTACAACCTTCATGGTAAATAATATCTTTATGACATATTTTGTAAGGTGAATCATACAAAATTGAACAGTATAAAGAAAATTTAAAAGTCCGTACTATCCACTCTTATTTGGTGCTGCACGTATATAGAACATGGTTATGTAATTGGGAAAGAAGAACATAATATAGCCCGAACATGGTTATGTAACTGTGAAAGTAGATTGATTCAAATATAAAATCAGATTTTTAGTAGATTTGTGGTTAAAAAGTTGATAAAAATACGTACTTCTTGAAAAATGTGAATGAAAATGAATTTTTAAAAATGTGGTGACATATCAAAGTTGCTTCATACGCGTTTTCACAATAATGTGTACTTGACTAGATATTGTTTAGTTGAGACATGGATAAAATATTGCGTACCAGTTGGGCATTTGGATATTCATCTATCTGTGCTCCACTAGCTGCCATAAGCCTTTCAAAAAACAGTGTACTCGAGATTTTTTTGATAAACAACAAAATTGAAGTCATTAATTCCAACTATAAATATATATATATATATAAAATTTGTTATTTCCAAAAGCATTATTGGCTTTTTTAATGCCAACTTTTACCACGTAAAATTTGACTTCAAAATTTTGATTCCGCGTCGTGTAACTTTTTACAACTTTTGTGTTACGTAAAAATGAAATATTAATGAATCGACGCAATAACGGCGAAAGAATAAAAACTTGTGATGTAACATAAAGATACGACACTGTTAGTTTACCCATGTTATGGACTATCTTGATTTCTAGCCAAATTAAATAAACAAAATTATTGATTAGATGACCGATTGTTGTTGGCTATACAAATCACATTGAATACTATGTTTTTGACAACATATCCTTATCCAAAGTGCATTTCGAAAATGAGTTCTTAAAACCCCACTAAAATAATTAGTTTACATTATGGACATGCGTGATAAAGTTTTTGATAAAAAATTTAATAGTCTTGATAAGAATTGATGAATGCATCGCTAAAAATTTGATAAAAATTATGAGATCTCATAAAATGTGTGATTACAATTAAAATTCGATTAAGTTGAAAAGACACAAAATGACCAAATGAGACCGACCCGTGTACTAGAGCCCACAAAATTGCATGTGGAATGTTTAAATGAGAGCATATCTTGAGGGACTAAGCACCCTAGGCCTCACTATATCTTCATATTAATATGTAATAATAATTCATATAGCATGTGCTCTCTTTCCGTTACATTATTGTATATGATAGGACAAGACAAGATGTCATTTTTAAATATAAAAGCACATTGAAAACAAAATTTAAATATATACATGCAATACTTTTCTGATAATTTAAGCTTAGGTAAAAAAATGTTTACAATAGAACTATTTACGACAAGTTAACTATGATTTGGAAGTTAGTAAGAAATTGTCCATTTTCATTTAGGACTAAATAAATGTTAGAAAATGAAAGTCGCTTAACATGTTACATACAAAACATGTCATTAACTACTGAGTACGTGATACAATTCTAGAATCGCTTTGAATTCATAGTTTTTCTGCTCGCATTTGGAAACAAAACGTAAAAACCATTAGAAATAATCTTAGTCAATTTTTGTTCTTTTGTTTTTTCCTATTTTGGGAGTCACTTTCATGAAATTAAGGAACTACTTATCCAGGACCACTATATCCATGGTTCCCATTGAACAACTTATCCAAGAACAGGTTTTGGGAAAGTCTAAACCCAAAAATCTCATATGAATTATCTTAGGATAGAAAAACTGTTAGAACTTGGAACGAAAGAGTGATTTTCAACTTGAGTTTCTCAATTTTGGCAGGTCTCTGGAATCCTCTCTGTTTTTCCACAAAAAGGTAATGGGGAGAGTTACAGAAAGGAATGCTTGAACAATAAAGCAGAGAGTACATGAAAAATTTAATAGAATGTATACACATGTTGATGTTGCAAAATGTGATTGAACTATTTTTTTTTTTTTTTTTTCATTTTTTCCCATCTTCCAATG
>CAIGRP010017229.1:22203-35493 GCA_903798385.1 Fraxinus cuspidata
TTTTTTTTTTTTTTTTCATTTTTTCCCATCTTCCAATGGTCTCCCAGAAGAAAACAATTGTTTAAGAGTCTCAGCTCAACATGTTGGACATAATGAACGTGTTTTCTATTTATATGTATTACAATCTTCCTCTATTTTACTTAACATAATCAAATTCTAACAAGTTGGTGAATCCTTGATTGTCGTAATTTAATGCATCTTGGCTGGCTTGATTGGCATTCCATGAAATTGATTTCATTGGGAATGAATCTCGAATGTCTTGATTGGCTTTCCATTGATTTGATTACTTGCAAATGACTGGGGATTCCTTTTTTGTCCAGATTGAATGGTTTTTTTCCTTATCTTCCAAGTAATGCACCTGCTAATACTCCCCAAGTGTTGTCCGTAAGAATTTTCTGTCAAAAAAATCTGCATTTGTAACATGATTGATGCTTGAATGTATTTGGTAAAAAAGTAGGGAACTCAATTGTCATGTCATTATATAGATTAGCATTGCTAGCTAAAATGTGTATTTTATGTTTTTTCATTTGTCGTGCAGTCACTGTCGAGGTAGTGAACTAGCTTAGCTCAAATTTTACGATGCTAAATCGATTTCTAATACAATGAATAATCTTAGTACCCTACCATACAAATTATGTTGAGCCCGTAAAACCACATTGATCTAAGGTCTATTGTAAAAGCTTGAGTTATATAGGACAATGATGCCCTCGATGAAGTACTCGAGAATATCATATACCCGAGTTTCATGAATGGACAATAGCACATTTGCACACTACCCGGGCACCTTGACTTTAGGAATACTATGATTAACATCAAAATGGGCTTATACTCAATTGATATATGGGAAAAAATCTTAACTACAAATGTCTCAAATCAAAAATATAATTTCAAATTAACAAATTTGTAAAAAAATTTCAAAAATCTTAATATCATATTTAGTCACAAATCACACATTTAATAGGTCATAAATTATTTATTAGTCACTATTCTTCTCACCTTACTTCACCGCGCTTCCACCTCTTCTCTCTCATTCTTCACTTGGTCCTCTCTTCCGCATCACCACCGCGGCAACCACCACTCCTCCCGTCGGTGCACATATCACTAATCCTCAATTCATCGTTGTCGCTCCCATCTCTTCTCTCTCATTCTTCATCCCGATTGCTTCTATGCACCACCATCGGCAACTAGTGCTCCTTCCACTAATTCTCCATTCCATTTCTTCCCCAAAAACCAAATCCGTAACCAATTCAAAACTCCATTTTCTTCCTCGAATCAAAATCTATTGGAGTTACTATAATCCATATTCTATATTAAAAAACTATGGAACCATCACCATCGCCATTGCCACCATACTCGGTGGCATCTTCTTAATGACCTGATTTATGATAATCAAATTTTAAAATCATGGTTTTTGGTATTTTTCCCTTGATTTATTTTTATTCTTTATAATGCTAATGAAATGAGTTTTCTAATAGTTTCTTGGTCCAAAATCATTAAAACTTATAGTAATTGGATAATGAGATAACCCAGTTAGGGACAAACCCAAAATTTTGAGTACTTATATGGCCCAGTATGAAAATTTATACAGTCCCTTAAAATGGTCCGTGGAAAATGATTTTGACACAAATGTCAGCAAAAGCCGCAAATTATGGTCTGTGGCAATTCTAGGAGTCATTACATCATTTGTTCCTTGGATAGAGAATAAGATCGAGAGTGGTTCAAAACATACATCACGAAACAAATGAATTTTTTTGGTGAAATGTCATCATTGAACATTGGATCCATTGTTTATTCAAAGTAACAAGTTTGTTAAATTCAACTTTAGAATCTAGTAGTTGAGGAACATAATCAAGAAGAAAAATTACCAGCCAAAGTCTCATCATATAGTTGAAATTTAACAAGTTCGAATTTGATTGCAAGAACTTTAACAAATATTAGGAGACGATTAGGTAAGGAGATGTATCGTAACTTGACGTACTACAATTTTTGGAGACACTATAAATTTCATTACTTAAAGAAACTCAAATAATTCGAAGAAGATTCAAACATTATGAGAACAAATCCATTAATATAATAAAATAAGGATTTCACTTTTGATTTACCTTCTAAGGACAAAAATTTACTTGGGGACAAATTTGTTTTATAATAAGCAAGATTGAATTGGAGATCCCTAACCTTTATATAAACTGACTGTTTAAGGATCTAACTAATATTTTTTTTGATACACCTCTAGTTGTCAGCCTCTAATTTTCATTCTACCTAAGTCCTTCACATGTTCCCAACTCTCTACAGTCTCACACAAAATTCAAACCATATAGCTTGAGTGGAGGATACGATGAGTACTTGAGGTCATTAAGAATTTGTTTGGAAGAGATTATTTGAAAGGAAAATGCTATTTTTTTTATCTGGGAGAATGTCTAGAAAGTAGGGAAAAATTAGAGATTCACCGTGTAAATTTATTTTACTGGAATCATTGTAATTGAAAATGAATTTATAGAAAAATGATTTTCCAAATAAATTGTACCCTCCAAGTGTTTTTTTAATACACTAGTTGGCACATTAACATACAATTTATTCAAAATCAGAGTGGTAGATTGTAGTAATTGTTGAATCACCATTAATATTCTATGCAATGAGAAGTAAGAATAAATATATGAAATAAATGAAATAAAGCTCTTTGATTTCAATAAAAGACTGATTCGACTGAATATAAAGAATTAGTTGCAATGCATCATTGATTTTTAAGTAGGTTGATTTGGTCAACAAATTCACTTTTCATATAATAGTGCTACAGTGACATCACGGTTGATATAATGATTAACATAATACTACGTGACAATCTATCATTTGACTGCTTAAAACACAATCACATTTTCCATCAAATCACAAAATGCCACTCTTATGTCAAATAATGTGTCAATTTTTTTTTTTTGTCAATGTGGCATTTTCCTTTTTCATATAACTCTTGACACCATCGGATGAAATTGAGCCAAAGTATCTGATTGCGCATCTTTCTCTATAATTTACATAATTATTACTTTTTTCCTTCTTTGGATGTTTGGTTGATTTGGAACTAATCAAATAACAAATAAATAACGTTATCTAATATCAATTTAGGTGACAGTGGAGACTCACTTAATCTTATTTAATAAGTTAAATGCATTTACTACCACATAAACTAATAGCGAATACCGTTGATGCTATATAACATCAATGGTGACAAATGCATGACGTAGAAAAATGAATGATATGTTAAAAGCAACTCAAGTTGGGAGTGTCTGTGCACTAAAAATTGCAGCCTTAAGAGGCCACCAAGGTAAAATTCATCGAAATCATGGCCCTGAATTTGTCCGTGTAAAAAATTGCAGAAATTGAGCCGTTGATTGAGAGGCTAATTCTGAAAAGTTAAAGAGTATATAATCGGCTACGCGTTTCAATGTGTGTGCGTATGTGTGTATGTAAAGGAGAAAAAAAAAAAAAAAAGTAGAAAAATCCAGCTCATAGTTCTACAAGAATGACAGGAGCCCACGTTGCCAGTTCACGGACTTGTAATTAACTGCTGTCTCCTCGTCTCTAACGCTGGCAACAACCTAAGATAATCACTACGTGCCTGCTTCTTATTCTTCATGTCCAAAACTTGTGTCGATACAGTTTTATGTTATCTACAAATTAGGCCCCGGTTTGGTTTATCAAAAATCAATTTTTTTAAAAATAAAATTTGATTAAATGTATAATTAAAAAGTTAATAAAAATTGGAAGTCTCGTTAATATATGAGATTGAAATTGAATTTGAGGAAAAATAAATTTGTAACACTAGGGCCAAATAAAGACTAAATTGAACGATACAATAATTCTTTGGACAAAGATCTATGTACAAGGGAAATCCAAGTTTTACAAGTGCTGTTGTGGCAATTTCTGGTTGGTTACTTTTTTTTTTTTTTTGCCTTTGTCAAATGAAAAACTGTCAATTGTATCGGTAAATAATCTGGCAGAGCTTTATTCTGTATGTGTAGCATTGTTCAAATTTTTCTTTTTCTGGTTTCTTATTTATCTAAACGAAGGCAACTGAAGCAATTCAAGATGCTTAAAGCAAAAATATTACTATTTATTTTTTACTTAACTACTCACATAATTTTATGAAAGTAGTATTTAATCTCTTTAATAATTTTATTCGAAGACAGAATTTACCAGCAACTAAAATTTATTAAAAATTTTAAAATTATCATCTATAAAACTCCATTATTAATTTTAAATTATTATTTCTGTTACTTATAAACGTTAGAAATATTTGTTTTGTCTATTTTCATCAGTTTGTTTGTTAAGAAACTAAATATTTTTAATTATTAGAGTTGGAAAAATATTCTTATGATAAAATTATTTGGAAATTAATTTTATAAAATTAGGATTCTCGCTCAAATGTAGAGCATCATTAAAGACTGCATCATTTGCCTAGAGGTTAAGTCGGTTCTAATTTTAGGTTAGCATATAATACTAGGAACAATTACTCAATTAAGAGACATTAATTTACAAACAGCAGAATGAAAAAATCTTATTTCCAAACCGGTTGGATGAATTATTCAAATAATACACTTTCTCAAATCATGAACTTATTCAGTTGGATGAATCTTAAGTGTGTCGAAAAGTATAAATCGACTAGAACATACAAATACTTTCAAAATATATAAGTCAAAATCAATAAGTAATTTCGATTACATATTTTATGAGATTCACATATTTTTAATTACACATTTCATCAAATTACATTAAAATCTGCTAAAAATCCGATTCGAACCCCCACATACGAAACGGAGGCTATGTCATTTTTTGAATTTATTCTCTATCAGGTATCACATTCACCTGTATGTGTTTATTCGCATACGCAAAACAGCATGAGACGAGCTTAATCCTCAATTAACATTGTCTAACAAGTTTGACTGAGTTTAGTACATAATTATCTTTGTTCAGAACGTTTGACTGGGAATATTCAAAGATGATAGCCGACCACTGGCGTTTTCATCCATATGCGTTTGTTGTTTGATGATCTGGTTGGTTTAAAATATAGTTAAAGACTAGGTTTAATTAACTATTCTGCCAATTTGTTTTAGATGTTAGAACAGTTAGCTGTGTGACATCTAATGATTGGAAGGTTAGGAACATGGGTCATGTGGATATATGTACTAAATAAATGTATGCCCTCTTTTTGTTTATATAAAAGTTGACTCTTTCTGTTCAGATAAAAATTAATAAAATCTATCGTTGAAAAGTTAAAATAAAAAAAAAAAAAATCGTGGAACACAGGAAATATGCGATTGAAAATGAACTTGATCAGAAAAAATGAATTTTTAGAAAATGAAAGCCAAACAAGAGCGTAACATAGATGACATTGATTCATTGCTTTTACTCATATGAACCAATCAGTATGAAGGCAAGTGGGGAGAAATAGTCAAATACCATAAACTTTTTCAATCCTTTACGCGTCCTTCTAACCAAGATGACCCTTTATTAATTTAATTCATTTAACATTCATTTGGATTGTTAATAATTTAAAAATAGAAAAAACACCAAGCGTAATCATAAATAGTGATAAAACATAGCCACAAGTGTCAAAATCACAAAATGGAAAACAAATGCATTGTGGCTTAATTTTGTTCACCGATAACCATGTTTTAGGGTCGTTAAGATGATCAAATCATGGAATATGATTCTACATTTATAATGCAAGTGGGAACACACAGATCATGAACATTGGTCAGTATTGCTATAGTTATGAGGACCCATTTGTCAGCTCAATTTGTGAGAGAGATTAGATATAAAAAATATATCCAACTCAACTTTTTATGGAAAAATGAAGGGACAACTCTATATGCTTTCTATTCAATTGAAAACGGTTGAAGACTTGAGAAGGGTTACTGTTGATCGTGTCTTTGGATCTTGATCCAACTTCAAAATATTGTCTCAAGGTATATCACTCTTTATTAGGGTTAACAGATCGCACATCTAACTTGTAATCGTGTTTTAAATTATTGTCTCAAAGTCATTCAACTCTAAAAATGCTCCTCATCCATCACTTGTTACCATTTCATTCGCTGAATTTTACAAAATTGCTTACAGGCGAAAGGAATTCATAAGTGACACCCTATGAAGGTTAAATTATCCCAACCAATTGTCACCTAATCATCAAAACATAATTTAAAAAAAAAAAAAATCTAAAATAATAGTGTAAGAAGAATTACAACATACGACAAAAACTCAAAATCTTGTGTGAAATCCCTTTTTTTGCTGAGGTGACAACTGATTGAAATAATTTAACATTCATTGGGTGCTACGTGTGAATTTCATCTACCATGTAACAATTCGTTAAGTTCAATAGTAACTGGTGATGGATGTGGAGGATTTTCAAATTTCAATGTTTTTGGAATAACATTTTAAAGTTTGGGTATAAGCCAGAGACACAACATAAAGTTCAGTTAATGATGAAATAATTAGTCCATTTTAAAACAATTTTTAAGGATTAAGGAGTAAAAAGTAAAAACAGAGGGAAGAATCGAAAGAAGAGAACAGAAATTGAGACGAGCAAAGAAGAATTGTAGAAATAAAATTATTTGATTGGATGGGATTGGAGCATATATTAATGTTTAGACAGTGAGGACAGAGTCAAGTGCTCTTAGTCACGCAGCTGTCATTCGGCATACAAACCCACAAATCCACCCCACCCCACCACATCCCCACTCCATAGTTACAGCAAATAAGAGTTTGCAACTGTCGGATCCCTCTCTTTCTCTATCTATATTTCTTCTTCCCTCTCTCTACAATTTTCCCATCATTTGCTTCTCTTCAAGAACCGTTCAATCAAAGTGTTGACAAAAGTCCATCTCAGTCTCATCCTCTTCCACCACCACCACCGCAAGTTGCGCCGCCGCCGCCGCGGGATGGAGGTGGGAGATAGAAGTTGAAGGGGAAAGTGATTGGTGGCATAATATGCGATTATGCGAGGAAAATTGTTTTGTGATTAAGGATATGCTGTATTCATTCTTTTGATGATTTGATTATATTATTTAGATGCCATGGCATATCAACATTATCGATCACCATTTGGTGACACGACTTTTACTAAGGTTTTTGTTGGAGGCCTTGCCTGGGAAACTCCTACTGATGTAATGCGAAGATATTTTGAACAGTTTGGTGAAATTCTTGAAGCTGTGATCATCACTGATAAGAACACTGGAAAGTCGAAAGGATACGGATTTGTAAGCACATATATTTATACTCTATCGTTTGATCACATAGTCGACTCTAAATTTATAAAGGTGGCATTTTTTGATTAACAGGTGACTTTCCGCGATCCTGAATCAGCTAATAGGGCTTGTGCTGATCCAAATCCTGTCATTGATGGAAGAAAGGCAAATTGTAATATTGCTTCAATGGGGCGGCCTCGACCATCGCCACCTAGAGGTACACTTTTTTCTTTTATTTTTCTATTTCAGTCGACTCTGAATTTATTGAGAGACGGACGAACTTGATTATTTTCATTTGTAGGCAGAAATCAATTGGGGAACCCATATCGTGGAGGTGGAGTAGCACAGGGTGGATCGTCATCCTATACGCCAATACCTCCGCCTCCTCCACCACCACCACCGCCTCCTCCGGTCATCTTTCCACCTTATGGGTACGTTTTACTTGTCGAAATTACAACATTGAATATGGTCCATACGACATTACTATAGAAAAAGAAAAAATATTTAAATAGCTGGCATGCAGTTGGTCTTGGCAGATGACAATAAATAATTTATGACATAAATGAGTTAAAATTGTCAGCTACAGATGTTAATTTAATGCCTTTTTTACCAGATAAATTACAAAAATATAGATACATAAATAAGATAATTTATCAAATAACAAAAAGTTAAAGGGAATCCAAGTATATCACCAACAGAGAACATTTGATTTGAGTAGTTTATTTTGGGAAGATATAAGAGCATGGAAATTAAAACTTCCTGATTCATATGTAAAAAAACAAGGTACATTTTTTTATGTGCATATTTAAGTATGTGGTCCTAGGCATAATGTATAAAAAAAAAAAAACTACACCAGATGTACATAATCTATTTACCATAAATATAAGAAAAAACACATTGCTGGTTATAATTTAAGACATCTAATTCATATCACGACACGAGAGAATAATAATCGTGTTTTTATAAATCGATCAATAGTAATAATAGATTGTACAATTTCATAAAAAATAATTAGTACAATATAGAAACATAGTATTCTTAATCACGACGGATATTATCGGTATAAGATTAAAATGACCAATAATAATTCAAGTAATAATAATAATAATAATACAACCTAAGTTAGGAAATTGTAAAACTTGTATACCATGAGCCACCCTGGCTGTTAGTAAGAATAAAGTTTTGAATGAATCTGTCTTTGTTTTTTGCCGGCTTCAAATGCACTACTATTTTTTTAACCTACTAAACCAATTATTTAATTCCTACTGCTTTGAAATAGTATTATGAATTTGTCCAATAGTTTGAGAACAAGAAAACTCGATATATTTGTTATCTCGGTATTTTCTTGTACCGGATACTCGAATAATTTCATATACGTTTCTTTTTAAACCCTAATGAATTGTGTTTAGTCGAACGTACACATGTATTGATATCTAATACTACACGCTTATTAGTCTTGTCAGCATTTTAAGAAATTGTCCTTTTAATTTAGACATGCATGTAAAGTTAGGTGCAACGTAGTTGTAACTCAATTCTCTGATCCATCACATTGCAAGAATTAATGTATATTTAACTTTAGAACCACCATGGCATGGTTGGCGATTAATTTGGTGTACATAATTAATTAATTCTGATTATAATCAATCCAGTTCTCCATTTTAGCTACATAATCAATTTTTTCTCTCTCTCTCTCTCTCTCTCAATTCAAGTATGTTTACTCTTTCAGGTATGCAACATACCCACCTGATTATGGATATCCTCAGGTTAGCTCTTTTATGCCTATTGACTTATGAATTATAATAATAAATTATTTTACAAAATTATCAAACGAAGTATCGAAAAATAATTTATGTAGTCGATGTGAATTTTGGTTGGACAGAGTGTGTATAATCCTCATGTTCAGCAAGCACAATATTATCATCAATTATATGGGAGTTCATCGTCGGCCATGGCCAATCCATATTACTACGGATATTCCATGCAAGCAAGGGGGACATTTTCTATCCCCCAGGCGCAACGTATCCAAGGACAGTCTTATTTGTACTATCCTACGCAGATGGAGGGCTCCACTTCCACCTATCCTCCCCCTCCTCCTCGTCTTCCTTTACTACAGTCAACAAGACGTCCTTTGTCATCTCCTACTGGTAATCATCCTTTTACTTATTTAGTTATATCTATAGCAAATATATTTTTAGGTATGTCACTAGGCCAGGTTAAAAATCGGATCAATCGGTTCGTTATATTCATCAGACGATACCAATGTTTTAAAACTTGATATAGTTGTTGAAACGAAAAAGATAAATGCCCAAATGGTGAAAAAAGAGTTTTAACTGAGGTCATATCAATATCAAAATACTAAGATTCTAATACTCAGTGTTCTTAACAACATGATTGACATTGAACATTGACATAGTTCAGTGACTCACATTGAACCTTGACATAGTTTCGATCGAACTGACTGGTTAATCGAATATCATTTCGAGATGCAGTTGTTTTAGTTTGCAACTAAATCGTTTCTTGGGTCAATTCTCGATTTGACAGGTGCAAGACGAGTCCAATTTTCTAACTAGACTAGATGGTATGAGTGATACTTTTGGTGTAATTATTTAACCTTAGTCAATACATGAATCTTTATTACTAAGGACACACTATTATTTTGAGGTGGGGGTGGGGGTGTTGATGGCATAAAAAAGGAACTGTATGACCATGTGATATGAGCTGTTATTTATATAGGGGTGACCCATTGATGGGTCAATAGAAAGTCATATGCCAGAGAGGTAGAAGTGTATACTTACAAAAGCACTGGACACTTCTGAAGTTTCAGTTTGATGCAGTGCCTCTTTCTATTCAGGCCCACTCTCGTGTTAAAGATTCTACACTCAAAATTGTCAATATAATTTTTTTTTTTTTTTTTAAGCTAAAATGTGAGTCGCTAGCCAGCCTAAGATGATTAGGCTCGCGAACCAACTCATATGAGTCGATGAGCAGCTCCATTTAACCCCTAGTTTAAATTATTTTAATGTTTCGTAATTTATTTTGTACAGATAATTTATTTTCATGTTACTTACTGGCAAAATGATGTTTGTAATTAATGACTTTATGTCGTGTTCAGTGAGGAACAAAAAAATGTTTGTAGTGATTAATAAGTTAAATGTCGTGTTTCGGTGCAGATTCACAGGCTCCTCCTCCTCAAACCTCAACAGAAACAGAAGCTGATCCTGCTACTTCAGGAAGTGCGACTTCTTAAGAAACTCACTGGAGTATAAATTTCATGGTCAAAACTGCTTATTTGTACAATTTTTTTTTTTTTTGCAAATTAATATTTGTTCTCCCCTCTCAATAATTGTTTGCACCAAAATTTTTATTCAACCCACTAACAATTTAAACATGCAGCTATGGAATTTTAATTAATGCATGCCAATTTTAAACAAGCATTGTTGTTAGCACAAAATTTAGCTTTGCAGTTTCATTTATATTCTTTCTTCGTGAGAGAAAAAAAAAATCACCAAATTTCCATTACCTTATCCGATTTTTTATAGTTAATTAGTTATTTAGATTTTGAAGAAAAATATTTGCTATATATGTAGTACCCAATAAAAATACTAGGAAGGACAAGTCGATAATATTGTAACAGGTGGTGTTAGAGATTTATGTCAATTTTGATATACGTAAGATAAGTGCTCTATGTGTCAGATATTTATACAATAAATATAATATGTGAAAAAAATAATTAAACTTCTTAAGAAACTCACTGGAGTATAAATTTCATGGTCAAAACTGCTTATTTGTACAATTTTTTTTTTTTTTTTTGGCAAATTAATATTTGTTCTCCACTCTCAATAATTGTTTGCACCAAAATTTTTATTCAACCCACTAACAATTTAAACATGCAGCTATGGAAGTATAATTAATGCATGCCAATTTTAAACAAGCATTGTTGTTAGCACAAAATTTAGCTTTGCAATTTCATTTATATTCTTTCTTCGTGAGAGAAAAAAAAATCACCAAATTTCCGTTACCTTATCCGATTTTTTATAGTTAATTAGTTATTTAGATTTTGAAGAAAAACATATGCCATATATGTAGTACCCAATAAAATACTAGGAAGGACAAGTCGATAATATTGTAATAGGTGATATTAGAGATTTATGTCAATTTTGATATACGTAAGATAAGTGCTCTATGTGTTAGATATTTATATAATAAATATAATATGCGAAAGAAATAATTAATTCAAATGAAGTGTCCAACTGGTGAAAAGTATAGGAGGTCGGGGGTTCGAGTCACGCCTCACGCATTATATTAAAAAGTCTTTGATTGGGTCCAGGACTTTATTGATTCTAATATTAATTATTATTTTTTAATCATTTTCGAAATTATTTAATGGGTCAACTAGCCAGTAAAATGACCGTTTTTAACTGTCCCAATATTAACAATCAATTACCACTGACCATAAAATCTGCATATAATACTGGATCATGGTGGATTGCCTATATAAACACACATCTGGGCATTAGAAAATTACAACAAAAACGAAATTGTATCTTTCTATTCAGTATAAAAATATTATACTTATTTTTATTTTCTAGAGTACACTTGAGAGTTCTGAAAATCATTTGTGATTGCTGTACAATTTGTTTATTTGATCGTTGTATCCTGAAAGTGATTGTCCACAGAGGTCGCAGCAGTTATCGACAGGCAATTTCGCTTCAGGATATCGTGCTGTCACGAGACTCGATCAGTCGATAAATTTTATTTCTGCACTTTACTGTATTGCAATTAGATTAATTTCTAACACTATGGATATAGCGAAATACTAACAAAACAGTATGAGTTAAATTTTTTAACACATACAAACCATCTCTAGAGTTTGGCATTAATCGATAATGGTCTTGTANTGCAATTAGATTAATTTCTAACACTATGGATATAGCGAAATACTAACAAAACAGTATGAGTTAAATTTTTTAACACATACAAACCATCTCTAGAGTTTGGCATTAATCGATAATGGTCTTGTAATTGTTCCATGACGAGTATTTAAATCCTTTAATTATACGAGATTTGTCCCACGTATTAAAGTGTGAAGCCAAATGGCCTTTTATTATAGTACAAATGATTAATCATGATTCGTCAACAAAAATTGGCTGAACTACTCAAGCACTCAATAAGCACTATATTCCACATGACTCTGCGCTTAATCCGTGGCTATCTATTACCTTCCTCTGAGCCTTTAATTAATGCATGTTTGGCTAACTAAGCTAAAACTTTATTGATAAGGCATTAATTAATATGCTTTAAAAATGCACTACGTTTTTGTCTAGTCAAATTAAAAATAAGTAGTTCTTTAAAATTAATCTCAATGTTACTTTTAAATAAGTAAAACTAATCGGTCTAATAAATATCAAAATTGGGTGCCACCATAATAGTACAAAATATGAAAAATGAAAAACACATTAAAACTTTGAAATTAATTTAGCATACTTGCTTAGTCCTAACTAGGACGGGACTCCTTTGAAAGTCCTCTTGCTTCATCCTTTTAAGAAAAAAATAATAATTCAAAACTATATAAATTGTCGTTTATTACCACTCACGACTCATATCAACTACTTCCAAGTGTATGCATGCGTTCGTATAAGCTAAAAAGTTATTTATAAGTTTACTTTTTATTAAGTAATTTTATCTACACAACTTTTATCCATATATTATCCACACATTTCTTAAAATCAATACTATTCCTCTTAATTCCTAATACTACGTGGTTATTAGCAATAAAATATTAAATCCATCATTTGAGCTCAAAATAAATTAAAAGTTAATCAAAATAAATTGAAAGTCTTGAGCATTTTACCAGGATGTGCTCTAGGAGTAATCCATTACATTTTGGGCAGAATTCTAATAATATAGGCATTCTTCTTAGTAAAAATTATTGCATTAGAATAATGGCAAGAGGATTTGGAAGACATCATGGCATTAAAATTTTCAAAATTTGGCCAATGCTTAGCTTAGGACCCCACTACTCGTCATATTGGATTTAGTATTACTATTTTGTATG
>CAIGRP010017231.1:0-23248 GCA_903798385.1 Fraxinus cuspidata
TTGTATTAATCTTTCTTTTTGTTTTTCTATTAGTCCGTGAGCACGAACACATTCAACAATTTTGGTCAGATTTTTTGTTCACATCATTATTTCACAAAAATGGAAAAAAAAATCTTAATTTTCTTTTCAATTAATTCTCTGGTTTCATGTTTTCAGTCGATTGAATATGAAGTTGGTGATATTCTTGAAGTTCTTCCTGGCCAAAGTCCTGCTGTTGTAGATGCTTTTATGAAACCCTGAATCATACATAACTGTAGGTACTTAGTTAATTTTGGTTCTTTGCCAATTGTCACATTACTACCATGTTGATATAACTAGATTTTGTCCCGTATAACCTATCCTAATTTATCGTTTGACAGAGTCGGTTTTTCTTGAGGTGTGCATTCATATATGTATTATAACATGCATGGAATACATTTGTAGGATTATTTTGCTGTCTTTGATAATTATGATTTATTGTATTAATCTTTCTTTTTGTTTTTCTATTAGTCCGTGAGCACGAACACATTCAACAATTTTGGTCAGATTTTTTGTTCACATCATTATTTCACAAAAATGGAAAAACAAATCTTAATTTTCTTTTCAATTAATTCTCTGGTTTCATGTTTTCAGTCGATTGAATATGAAGTTGGTGATATTCTTGAAGTTCTTCCTGGCCAAAGTCCTGCTGCTGTAGATGCTTTTAAGAAACCCTGAATCATACATAACTGTAGGTACTTAGCTAATTTTGGTTCTTTGTCAATTGTCATATTACTACCATGTTGATATAACTAGATTTTGTCCCGTATAACCTATCCTAATTTATCGTTTGACAGAGTCGGTTTTTCTTGAGGTGTACATTCATATATGTATTATAACATGCAGGGAATACATTTGCAGGATGATTTTGCTGTCTTTGATAATTATGATTTAGTTGTACTCTGTTTTTCATTTTGGTAGTGCTGTACTTGGTTTACAAATGGTCATAAAGTTAGTCAGAAAGTCATATTCTCTATGAACTCAATATAAAGTACCTAATTGGGAACTATAGGTTCATGTACATTTCTTTTCCAAGTTTTTTGACTTCTGTTTTCTTTCATTGTTTGTGTGGTTTATTTAGAAGTAGTTATGTTTCTTTTGTGATTTTTTATTTTATAAATCCCAAAATCGTAAAAGATGATTTTTAATGTTGGTTTAAGAGTTAAGATTCATGAGTGTACCATAACTATCCCCTTAATCTCAATTATCAAATTATATATCAAATTATATAACAATTGATTATGTTTACCCCGTTGAATTCCAATAGCATATTCAATTTACTTCTCTCGAGTTCAAATTGATTATTTTCAACTAAGTCAATTTCATATATTTATGTAAATCCGAATGCACTTTAGTTAAACGTATTAAATTTCTAAGAATCTATGTAACGACCATATTAAATAGAAAATGTATCTCTGCACTTTTATACTAGTTTTCGGGTTTAATACGTGGTATAAACAACTAATATTTTTCTCTACATAATTATCGCTTACAAAATCAATGAATTGGTTGTCATTTAATCCAAGCATAAGACTAGAAGTAAAAACAATTCACAAAATCAATAAAAAATTTAAAACATTTTAATTAAAATTAAGGTTCAAAATTAAGTTACAATCATCATTTTGACTAATTACTTAATTACACATCATGGAAGAATAAAAATACAAGAAGGAATTAAAGTACATCACCGATTATTAAAAAAAATGAGAAAAAGATGAAAATCTTGCACCAACAATCCATCTCTTCTTGTGAAATCCTTGAAACTTCTTGATTGATTTATTGATTTTTGTCATCATTTTGGCTTGAATAATATATGTACAATGAATCCCCAAGTATTGGATTGAATTTATGTGTATAATGAAATTCTACAAATCCCCTTTTAATTGTTGGACAAATGCATATATTTATAGAACAAGATTTAGGCAAAATCATTGTTCAAATTAAATTCCGCAGAGTTTAAAAATAAGAAGGAAACAAATTCATTTTCCAAATGAACTCCTTTTCAAATGAATTTAGTCCTTCATCTTCTAATATTGTAATTAAGTCATCTTCATTCAAAAGTTATTAATAATTGATCCAAGGCAAGTTCTGAAATTTGCAATTTAGTCACAAACTTTTTAAATGTCGAATTTAACTCTCGAAACTTATGAATTTTCATCAAATGCTCTATTAATACTTCCAATTGATCTCTTGCAATTCAATTAATCTTTACTTGTTTCAAATCAACTCCAATTAAGCTCCAAACAACCTCTTTTCATAAAAATTGTATCCAAATTGGAATTTTCCTACAATTAACTAATTTACACAAATTAAATAGATATTCGCTCAATTTACATTTAAATAAATAATAAAAGAAGCCCAAATAAACTCATAAAATGCACTCATCACTTGTATTGTGATGCAGTGACAATGTGTGCAGCGCAATACAAAGATTCATTTATTCAACGAGAATGCTGAAAATTTGATCTTTCCTAAAGTAAGAAAAAAAATGAAAATAAAAAATAAAAAAGAAGTTTATGAGGTAGGCTGGCATCAACTTCACTATGGGTGGGTCGAGCCACCTTTACTCGTCACCATCCATTTTTGGCATTGTGGTCTCCAAACTTGTAGTAGTTTTACTCACCTTAGTCTTGATGGATGATTTTCATTTTCGATTCTCATTCTAGTCATTTTTTAGTAGGGATAAAGTAATATTTAGTGTTCATGTAAGTTGAGGATTCAAATAAAAAAAACAATAGTCGGAGACTCAAACTTGCAATATTCAGAGTTTTGGGATCTTTATTACAAATCTTCCTTGGTTAAATGGTATTATTTGGTAATGGGAAATATACACAACTATTTTACTTTCAAAATACACTTTCAAATTTAGTAAACTTGTGAAATTCTTTCAAAAATCAGGTGGTCATATTTGTCACTTGATAAAATTTTTGTGACCAATTTTATTAATTAAATAGGTTAAAGTCAAAATAACATACAATTTATGGTTACAATTATGCATTGGTCACAAAGCAAAGAACGACATTGTTATAAAGACCGATGTTCTAAAAAGTTCACCTAGGCACCGCCTTGACATGAGGCTAGGGAAAAATGCCACATCTTGGATGTGATCGCCTAGTGGCACTTTATTAATTTCTTTATTAAAAAAAACTTTTATTTAACTTTAGTTTCAAGTTTTCAGATGATTTTATCTTTACAAAAGTAAAAAATAATAACACAAAAAAAAATTTAAAGTAGAAATTCTCTAGTTGAAAGTTGAAACTATGAAAAATAGTCTAACATTTGCGTAAATATTGTATTTATAATTTTATATGTTTGGTATGTATTATTCTCATTTTTAAAAATAAGAAAATATTTTTTTACGCCTAAGTCTCACTTAGACTCGTAAAACTTGAAACTTGACATCCACGCCTAGTTATGCAATGACATTTAGAACATAGAAAAAGACAAAATATGAGTCACAATTATAAATTTAATAAAAAATCACGTATTTTTATAGGAGACAACTTATTTATTGATACAAATTATCAATTTTATTGGTCACAATTACCTAAATTATTGGTCACAAACTCTCTTCATCTCATACCAGTCCACTCCACCACCATTAGCACGAACCAAACGTCTATGCAAACTCACCACCAATGCCTGCACCAACAACCACCACCATCTTCTCCTCAAATCCATCATCACCTCCACCTCCACCCCCACCCACTACCACGTCCACGTCTACCTCCACCTCTAATCAACCATACCACCATTGCACCACACAATAACCATCTCCTATACTTCAATCACACCATAACCTCCACCTCCACCTCTATCTCCAACTAACCATCATTTCTCTTTCAAACAGACGAACATATATTTGTAGAGGTTCCCCACCAACAAAATCTCCAAACCTACCCACCGCCACCTACATCTTTAATACACCACAAATCCACCCCAACTCTAGCCACCGCCAAAATAGAAGAAGAGAGAGAAGAAAAAACCTAGACGATCTCCTATTTTGAGAGCCATCAGTCGTCATCTGCAGTGTCGAACTACCATCAACATGCCCCACTGTTCTGAAGGTCCACAATGACATGTGTTACTCCTCATCTCCAAGACTGAGAGAGATGATGCCACGTAGGCAGAGGGTCAACACAAAAGTCAAATAAAGACCCAGGAGGTCAAAGCACGAAAAGGGCAAACATGCCGAAGTCCTCACACAGCAAGCCGGAGTCCTCGCATTGCAGGATGAAGTTCAGGCTGAGGCACTTCCTCAAAGACGAACCTGCTTAAGGAATGCCGAAGTCCTTACATTGCATGCCTCAAAGACGAAGTTGCCTAAGGAAGCAAGGAAAGGGGCTGAGGCTTCCCACTTGGAGAACTACTTCACAAGCTGACGCTGTTCCACTTAGAAGATTCAAAATTCTCTTTGAAGTGATTGATGTAAAAAGTTTGTCAGTGTGTTAGCCTATTGTATAGAGCGACAGACTCTTTATCAAAGTATTAATTGTATGAATAGATAGTGATATGATGTCCCCATTATGGATATGAGGCCACGTGGTTCTGATCCAACGATTACCACGTCGGCCAATATAGTATAAATATGTTCGCTTTGTGATTTAGAAGAGAGGTTGGATTGTTGATTGAAAAAGTGGCAATAACTTACACTTAAAATATACAAATACTTAGGTTTATTTTCCATTTCTTGGCATGATTATGAGTTATAAAGTTCTATACATGACATAGCAAATTGAATATACATCATATCTATCTTTCCACATATTTACGATCGCAATTATATGGTTTTAGTTTAATTTCGACTGGGCAATCTTCGTTAGCGTGATCACTTTTGTTCCGTCCGTCGGAGCTCAAACACCTTTGTCTCTCACCGCAAAGTATCTTCCATGTCCATCTTCCTCTTTACTACCATCGTCAGTCCAGTAGGAATACTCCAGAACCGTACTTGACTTGTCGTGAGTGGGCTCGACATCTGTTAGCTCATTTTTAGGGGTCAACAGATTGGCACCGTCTATGGGAAGCCATATATTTAACCATGAAAGTACCCATGGGAAAAAGGCCAGTAGAAGGTATTTATGGCAAGAAAATTCCAACACTTGAAAAATGAGAGTTCTTAAGGAAAGAACACTTCGGAAAACACCAAAATTTGATACATATTCGATCCTTGAAGAAAGGAAAGTAGGTTGAGAAAAGCGTGTGTGGAAAATGAGTTCAAGCGATGACGAAAATGCACCTCGAAAGACGAGGGATCACCCTAAAGAAGGGGGCCCTCACGAGCTGTCCCAACTATTCGCCAATGACCATCACAACATAGGCAAGGTGGATCAAGAGGTGGGGGCAGAGTTGCAGCTAGGCTTACCAGAGAAATAGCCACAATGGCTGCCAACATGAGAAGTATAACCCAGCAAAACATGGCCCTATATGAAATGTTGATGAGCATGCAGGGCCGATGAGGGAACCTCATCCCTCCATATGCATGCCCTAAAAATAAATTCCATAACCCCAGGCATACTCTGGTGAAGAAGAGGAAATCCAAAGTCAAATGGCTGGGCACCATCATACTAGGATGGAAGCACCCTAGGAAAGGGCAGTTGAGGTTGATACATTAACCAATTATGCCTCAAAACGACCTCATGAGGCCCCGTACAACTTTCTTCCAAATTATGAACCAGAGGATCAACCTCAAAGGACAACAAGTGTCTTTGACAGGAAAAGCCCGGGTTTGCATAGGAATGGGCAGGTTTCTTTGCCATTATTGCTTAGGAATAGGCAAGCTCATCCTTCTCCCCCTGTGCCTAGGAATAGGCAATAGGCACTTCCTCAGAATGAAAGACAAGAACCAATTTACCATGAGGAGCCTCAGATCCCTCTCCCTAGAAATAGGCGTGAGAGAAGGGACCGAGCTAGGAGTGAAGCAGGACCCTCACAATCTCCTTTCCAAACCCACCAAAGGGATGATGAAGATTCAGACGAACCCTAGAGGTCTTGTGACCTAGATGTTGACGATGATCATTCGCCATTAAAAATGCCCAAATGCTGAACCATTTCATACTCTCAAAATTCCAAGTATGATGGGAGAGGTGACCCCTCGAAACACATTAACAACTTCAAAACCCATATTAATTTGAAAGGGGTCACCCTAGCTATGAAGTGCAGAGCCTTTCATTTAACTCTAAGTGGATGAACTGAAATCTGGTATACAAGGTTATCAGAAGGTAGCATCCGGAGCTGGCCGGACCTTAAAAGGACTTTCCTAAAATGCTTTGCCACCGGCAAAGATGGCGAAAGACCCATTCAATGATTGCAATATATGCGATAACAACAATGTGAGACACTGAAAATTTTATTGTCTCGTTTTACTGACGAAATGACCTACTATGTTCAAGTCACGGATAGAGAAGCTCTGACTGCAATAAGAGAAGGTTTAGACATGAACTCCCTATTCTGGAGAGACGTGCAAAACAAGGATCTTGCCACATATGACGCCCTACTGGAAATAATAAAGTGAGAAATCCTCAATGAAGAATTGAGAGATCATAGGAACGGGGCTAGTCAGGGACTTCCCCATCCTCAAATACAAAGGGGAAATGGTCCTACTTCCCATTTGTTGAACCACCAGGCACCTCTGAATCATAAGCAGGAACTAGATACAGCAACACTCAATGCGGTACCTACTTTAGCCTATGGAGAAGTAAACCCTAGTGCTGAAATGCATCAGCATCAACTTTACCGGAGACACCCGTAGAAGGGAAGAAGTAGGGGACGAGGTGCTAAACCTAGAAATAGGGATGAAGCAGTCGATTATTGTACGTACCATCAGTCCCATGGTCACTACACAAAAAACTGGTGGGATATCGCAAGACATTCCCAGAACATGAATCAAGAAAGAAAAAACCCCTTCAAAGAGATGTTCCTCCCAAGCACGCCCAACAGTCTAGGAACGATGACCCCATGCACCCCACCAGGAATGACCCCCATAGGAGAAGAGATAATAACACAGAGAGACCCAGAGAGAGTTAAAGGCAAAGACGAAGCCCCCCTGTAAATGTAGGACATGAGCCCATCAGAGAGATCGACACAATTATTGGAGGTCCACATGTGGAGGGAGAATCCAAAAACACGCAAAGAAATTATGCTAGAGAAGTGACGGATCCTCCTATGACAAGCTTCATAGTTAACCAATCCACCACTGGAAGGGCAATCCCACCCATCACATTTACTCAAGAAGATACAGCAGGTGTGCATTATCCGTACTGTGATGCTTTGGTGGTAAGGGTTGTCATGGTCTGTAACGGCCTGAAAAGAATGTTGGTAGATAATGGAATCTCGATCAACATAATCTTTGGAGCTGCCTTTGACAAGATGAAGGTTGACCATGAGCTAACTCCAATGAACTCCTATCTATATGGCTTCACAAGAGACAACATCATTCCAAGAGGAAGAATCACTCTAGCAATGGAGATGTAAACTACACCTATAACCGCTTACCATTTTATGGAGTTCTTGGTGGTTGATAATCGCTTTGGTTACCATGGGGTGCTTGGGAAACTAGCTTTGAAGGAATTATGGGTTGTCACTTCCATTTATCACCTCTACATGAAGTTTCCAACCGAGAAGGGTATAGCCACTGTCCGAGGTGATCAGAGAGGTACTAGGGAATGTTACTCAAATTCCTTAAGGAAAGTCGAACCAAGGACTGTCAACGTCATTACCACTGACCTAGACATGGACGACCCCCCTGAACAATGGGAGGATACTGAGATGATCGACGCTCCTAAAGAAGGGGACACTCTTGGAGTTATGCAAACCTCTGAAGAAGAGGCTATTTGTGAAAAACGTACAAACCCTGAAGAAGGACGAACTACTGAAGTAGCAGCTAACTTGGAGGAACTAATCCTTTCATTATTGATTGCGAGCCTCAAACAGCACCTATGGAGGAGCTGGAGAGCTTCCCAGCTGACTTATATGATCCCTCGAAGTGCTTACAGGTTGGAATAAATCTGCTAGTAAATGCAAATGAGGAGCTGAAAAGTTTCCTTCTAAGAAATCTTGATGTGTTTGCTTGGAGGCTTGGCGATATGGCGGGTATTGAACCACAGGTCAGTTGCCACCATTTGAAGGTTGACCTAAATGTTGCGACACATAGGCAAAAACAGAGAGCTCTCAACTCCGAAAGGTAGGAAGCTCTAAAGGATGAAGTTAAGAAGCTAACTAACAATGGGTTCATTCGAGAATCTATGTACCCCAAGTGGGTCTCAAACCCATTGCTAGTTAAAAAACATAATGGAAAATAGAGGGTTTGCGTGAATTTTTCAAACTTAAATCAAGCATGTCCCAATGATAGCTTCCCACTTCCTAGGATAGACCAACTTGTGGATTCAACTGTTGGACATGAACTTCTTAACTTCATGGATGCGTATTCTGGATACAATCAAATTCCTATGTTCTCAGCAGATGAGGAACATACATCATTCATCACAGACAAGGGTCTTTACTGCTATAAGGTCATGCTTTTCGAGTTGAAAATCGCCGGGGCTACGTACCAAAAACTTGTCAATAAAATGTTCGCCGACCTTATTGGAAGAACCATGGAGGTTTACGTGGATGATATGCTGATGAAAAGTCTAAGAGCAGGGGATAATGTTGAAAACCTTAATGAAACTTCCAAATTCTGAGAAGATACCGAATGAAGCTTAATCCTTTAAAATGTGCCTTCGGAGTTTCATCAGGAAAGTTCTTGGGCTTCGTCTCCAAGGCAACAGATAAATGCCTACCTTTCTGTAGAGTCCTCAAAGGATGAAACAAGTTACAATGGAAAGAGGAATGTGAGGTAGCCTTACAGGAGCTGAAGAAGCACCTGGGACAGGCTCACCTCCTCTCAAAACCAAGGGATTACGAGCCACCACAATTGTACCTGGCAGTCACTTCCGAGGCCATCAGCTCGATCCTAATAAGAGAAGAGGATGGTTGTCATAGCCTATATATTACGTCAATAAAGTACTTTTGGTCGAAAAACTCGTTACCCAGATATGGAAAAATTAGCCCTATCTTTGGTAACAGCCTAAAGCAAATTGAGGCCATATTTCCAAGCCCATAGTATGTATGTGCTGACAAACTTTTCCCTGAAGTAGGTTCTACAAAAGCCTGATGCTTCAGGAATACTGCCGAAGTGGGTTGTGGAGCTTAGCGAGTTTGACCTTGTTTTTAAACCAAGAGCTGCCATTAAAGGCCAACCCCTTGCAAACTTTGTGGCAAAATTTACCCCTATCCCAGAAGTAGAAGAAGTAATGGAACCCGTCGAACCCCCGATTTGGAATCTATCAGTCGATGGTTCATCAAGAGAGACAGGGTCAGGAGCTGGGGTGGTTTTAGTCAGTCCTAAGGGACATAAACTTACTTGTGTTGTGAGACTTAGTTTCAAAGCCACCAATAATGCAGCAGAATACGAGGCCCTCCTCGCTGACCTAAGGTTGGCCAAGGAAATGAGAGTAAATAGACTTGTCATCAGCAGTTACTCCCAACTTGTGGTAAGTCAGGTTCTTGGTAATTTTTCGGCTAGGGATAAGTCCATGGCGGCGTATCTGAAACTGGTCATGAGCTTCATCCCTTCCTTTGAAATTTTCGAACTGGTACAAATCCTACGCACTTAGAACGTTCATCGCTGGTGAAATGGTTATATTGGTTGAAGATACTCCAGCTTGGATGAAGCCAATCATATCTTTCATCAAAGAGCAGATCGTACCCCTTAAAAGAAGGACGCTCAAAAGCTTAAGCGAAGAGCTGCCCACTTCATCTTACAAGACGATGTACTGTACAAACGAGAGTTCTCACTGCCTTAACTCCGGGAGTTCAAAAAAACTTACGTACTCCGGGAGATCCATGAAGAAGTATGTGGAAACCACATTGGAGGATGGTCCTTGTCACAGAAAGTACTAAGACAAGGATACAACTGGCCCACCTTGAAAAATTATGCGCATCAATTTGTTAAAAATGTGACAAATGCCAATGCTTTGCCACTATTCAAAGACAGCCTTCTCAAGAGTTGAATGTTGTATCTAGCCCCTGGCCATTTGCAAAATAGGGAATTGATCTTATAGGACCTTTTTCCAAAGGAAGAGGAAATTATAGCTTTGCAATTGTCGCCATTGATTATTTCACCAAATGGGTGGAGGCCGAACCACTGGCCAAATTCACTGAGGCCAACACTTCCAAGTTCCTATGGAAAAACATCATCTGTAGGTTCAGGATTCCCCATTCAATTGTATCGGATAATGGCAGACGGTTTGATAATAAGAAGGTTAGAAACATGTGTGAGGACTTGGGCATCAAGAAATAGTTTTCCTCCCACATCACCCCCAGGCAAATGGGCAGGTTGAAACTGTTAACAAAACCATAAAGTACACGTTAAAAAGAAAATTGGATGCCTCCAAAGGGGCATGGGTCGATGAACTACCTCGAGTACTTTGGGCTATTAGGATCACGAGCAGAACTGCTACATGGAAAACCTCATTTTCCATGGCCTATGGTGCTGAGGCTCTGAGCCATATTGAGGTGGGTCTACCATCTCCTCGGCGAATGCATTTCAATGAAATAAATAACAATGAAATGAGGAGATATGATCTTGACCTCCTTAAAGAAAGGAGGGACAATTCTCAGGCGAAATTGGCCTTGTATCCAAGAAAAATGTCCAGATACTACAATTCAAAAGTAAAAAAGAAGTCACTTCATCTGAACGAATTGGTACTTCGAAGGGTGTTCCCATCCTCTAAAGAATAAGGCTCATGAACTCTAGGTCCAAACTGGGAGGGCCCCTATCATGTCTATGAAGAGGTTCGACCCGGAACATACATAATTGATAACATGGATAGAAAGGCACAACCTCATCTATGGAATGTAGAACACCTGCGCAATTATTATCAATAATGTAAAATATCTCGTGTATACAATCTGAGATTCAATGAAGATGATTTTTAAATATATTATTTGTGCATTAAAAATTCCCCCTCCAAGGAGGTTAAAACCCTGTGGGATATCTCTTCATAGATGATCCATCCCTATGAAGAGACGAGTAAGCACTTTGATGAGGAGTCGGATCCCAAGAAGGACCACATCTGCACTCGCGAAGTGTGCACATTTTTAACAACTAAAGTTGTTAAGGAAGCCTTTGCTAGGCGAACCACTCAACCTGATGCTTATGAAAAAGGCAAATGAATGGCCCATACTTGTGCAAATTATATACAAGTCTAAAGTGCTGAAGAGCCTCAGTTCATAAACATTGATGTGTATATGTTCAGAAATTTATAAAGGTACATGATCTCCTAACACTTGGACAAACAAATTCTTAATGTTTAAGTTACAATCAAAGTACAATGTACAAGGATCTGATGTTGCTTAAGCCTTACATGCATGTTTTATCATCATATGTTTAACTATCAGGTTAAACAATTTCTGAAATAGTTACGAAAACTTCAGATAAGTTTAATTTTGAAGTCTAATATATTCAAGTTCTGAACTATGCTGAAATCTATGACCTACAAGTTTGATTATGTTACTAAGGTTCATGTTGCATGAGTTTGACCTTGTTACATTTTCCCTATCATGGAATTTCAATGTCCATAAGTTTGATATCGTTAAGCTTTCAAAGTTGTTATACATCCGATGTTGTTATTAAATCAATGACACTTTAAGTTCAATTTGATGTCATTATTAAAGTACAAGTAATTCAGATCGTAAAGGGCACGTCAAGGTAAAAACAGATGTAATAACTGAAAAAATATAAACGCAAATATAGAATAAAAGTTAATTCACAAAAAGGGTATTTACATTTGGAGGGCCGAAGTCATTACACTTGATGAAAAATAAAAGGGGGTAGAAGAACTGCATCCTAAGGGGGGGGGGGTTGAAGAGCTACGAAGGGCACGATTGCATCAGGGGCCACTTCCTCAGCAGTCTCTTCAGATGCATCTCCATCAAGTTCAATAACCTGGGCCCCTTCTGCTGGAGTTTGAAGCTCAAATTCCTCCGCCTCGTCCTCAATTAACTCGGCCCTCAGATCAGAAGTGTTGATGCCTTGAGTGTGTACCTCCAGTCACTCAATCTTTTCAATGTAAGTATATTGCCTCCAATACTTCCGAAAACTTTGATATGCCTCAGTTAAGTGGAAGTTGGCTAGGAAGGTCTTCTCAACATTTTTACTGGCAAGTTCAGCATCACTTCTAACACTCTCAACTTCTTTAAAGAGGCCGGCCACTTGGGAGGTCAGCTCCTCCACTTGCCCTTTTAGAGCAACATTTGGCTTCTTCAATGGCTCAGTCACCATCTTCTGGTGGGCATCAAAAGTCCCCATTCACTTAGTAAGGGAGGCCACCTTGCTCTGAGATATGAAGACCTCCTTCTTCATCAATCTCAGTTAAGGCATAGGCGAGCTTCACTGACTCTACGGAATGTTGTTTCTTCAAGGACTCCACTTTTACATTGGCCTTGTTGGCGACCTCCTCAGCGTGAGAGGCTTTATTGGCAAATTCCCGATTTTTACTTTGAAGGTTTTTTAATAGGACTTCAACCTCTATAGCCATTCCAAAGGCCCTCCCCACCTATGCCACCATCATGGTGACGACGTCGACAGTGTCACTCCTTTCCACGAAGGATTGCAACTTCTCCATCCAATGCTTATGAAATATCTCAGTGGCTATTTGAATTTCCAGAGGAAGAAGGGCAAGAGCCTCATGAGTAAGCTCGTCTTTCCATGTGTCCAGGCCAGGCTTGGACTTAGGAGCTTCTGAAGTGGTGGAGTCACTAGAAATTCTGGCCTTTTTAGCAGAATCTTGCCTTTGGGACTCCACAAAAATTGGCCTCTTCTGTCACCCAGAGGCTGCAACCATTGAGTTGCCCAATATTTTTTCCCCTGTTGGGACCTCAGAGCGGAGAGGGGAGGGGGGAGGGATATCATTAGAACCTCCCACCCCACTGGGGGTCAGGATTCTGAACCTTTTCTTAAGTTCCTTCTCCACATTTTTCCCTTATCTGGCATGGGGGATCATCATTCCTCTTTAGAGGCACCTTCCTTGTTGACCCTATCTATTTTGTCTTTCACCTGCTTTCCTCCAGCAGATGAGAGCTTCATGCCATTTCCAGATGTGGACGTGGCAGCAAGGATGGTCGCCATATCAAGGGTAGGATGTCTTATCTCATTAAGATTATCTACAAGTCAAGAAGGAACGAGGTCAGCAAAGCTTACAAAAGATGCAAAGAAAAATATCAAAGTATGAAATCGTCTTACCCCTCTTCGCCATCAAGCCAAAATCTTCAAAAAAAGTGGCTCATCTGATCAAGCGACTGAAGTCACATGAGTCGAGAGATTTTTTGTAGGCCTCGGTGAGAGTGTCCCAATCACACTTTGTGAACTTGAACCGTTCAACTGACTCTGCAAAACAGACACAAAAGTGGTAAGTATCGGACCTCGTCAACTCAGAAAATCAAGGAAACAAGAAATGCACTCACGGGCATCGAAATATGAAGTTGGGACTTTAACGTGGGGATGAGGTCACCCTCACATTCTTACCACTATCCCCTAACCCAAAATCAAGTCTTCTTCCACCTTTGATGAAAGTAGGTAGACCTACGACAAAGGGGGAGCGTGACCCCCAAGGACACAGTGAATACCACCCCATGGAATCCTCTTTTCCTAAGGACCTAGGCTAGTATACTGTTTGGAAGACGTGCAAGGGCATGTCCTCGCCCAAGGAAGCCTCCTTCCAAAGGAAGTAGGAACTACTAGTTGGGCCCAGGCATTAGGGACAAGCTGGGTAGGGGCCAACCTGTAAAGTCTAAGGACTGCTCGGAAGAAGGGGTAGATCGACATGCAAAGCCCAGCCTTCAACAAAAACTCATTGATGGCGACACAGCCTTGCCTTGGATGGCAGGTTCACTCGTTAGGAGATGGGGAAAGAAACTCGATGTCATAGGGGATGCTGTACTTCTCCCTAAAGTCTGCTAAATGGGTCGAGTCTATGGAAGATGGGATGTTAGCTGCCCGCAGGCTATGCCGTCATCCCCATCGCCACCCCCAGAAATAGAGGCACCTCGTAGCCTCAATGGCTCTAGCGAGGTCGACCGTGTTTATAATCGTAAAACCCATCTCACTCACCAACTCGCTAATATCTACATTTTCCCCAACAGAATTCGAAGAAGGCATTGATTTACAAGATTGCTTAAAGTTTACAAAACTGGAAAAAGTAATTTTTTACAAGTTAAAAGGATCGCAATACTTACGAGTTTCTTAAAATGGAGAAAGAAGAACACTGAAATTCGTAGAGACAATGGAGAAAGGAAGAAAATCGACAGAAAGTAACACTTGGAGGAATTTCAAGAAAAATTTGAAGAATTCTTGGAAAGACTTGAAGATTTGAAAGTCTTGAGAAGTAAAGAGAGAAAGATTCGTACAAAAGAAGAAAAAATACTCTCAAGAGTTTTTGCCTTTTATAGGCAGACCCACTCAACTCCTACCATTGGATCTTGATCCGGACCATCCAGTCGTCCATTTAGAAGAGTTAATCTGAACCATTCACCAGGTCTGATGCTTCATCTTCTACGACTCGGATTAGTATGTCGATGCTACGCACCTCCATGCACCTAAAACTTCCCATACGTGGGAGACATCATCATTGCGCATTTAATACGGCGACGGTTGTGTGCATTGGAAGTTGTACTGCCTTTTCTTGGAAACGTGCCACGACATCAAATCATTGAGGTGCCATAATTTAAAACGCCTCGTGTTTCTCAAAGATATTTAAAATGACTCATAATTATCATGCTGAAGTCCTATGTGACTCTGACCCTCTTCACCTCAACGAGGTCATTTAGAACCTCGATTATAAAGAGGCACTTCAGCACGTACCACTTCGGATACACTCCACTTCGGTAGATTAACCCAAAATTATTCCAGAGATGACAAATTACCAAGCCAACCACTTCAGATAATATCTATATAAGGTATGCACAGGTCACATATATTTTAAAATTCTAACCATAACATGAATTATTATACACTTAGTAGACTTATGATGTGGTAAAAAACCACCCTCCTTCGAAATTTCATTCTTATTTTCATTTTAAATTAATTAATTAAGTCCACGCATTATATAAATAATCATGCCTAAACTTAGGAGACTATTGTTACTCCTCGCTCGCCTCCGAGGCCCAGAGAAATGATGCCATGTAACATGATACGTAGGCAGAGGGTCAACAAGAAAATCAAATAAAGACCTAGGAGGTCAAAGCATGAAGAAGGAAAACAGGCCGAAGCCCTCGTACTGCAGGACAAAGTTCAGGCTAAGGCACTTTCTCAAAGATGAAACTGCCTAAGGAAGCAAGGAAAGGGTTGAGGCTCCCTACTTAGAGAACTACTTTACAAGCTGATGCTGTTCCACTTAGAAGATTCGAAAATCTCTCTGAAGTGATTGATGTAACACTTGTAATAAAAGTTTTTTAGTGTGTCAGCCTATTGTATAACGCGACTAATCCCTTATTAAAGTATTAATTGTATGAATAGACAGTGATAAGATATCCTCATTAGAGAGATGAGACCACGTGGTTCTGATCCAATGATTACTACGTCGGCCAAGATAGTATAAATATGTTCTCTTTCAAATTTAGAAGAAAGGTTGGATTGTTGATTGAAAAAGGGGCAAGAACTTACACTCAAATATACAAATACTTGGGTTTATTTTCCACTTCTTTGTCATGTTTATGAGTTATAAAGTTCTATACATGACATAGATTGAATATACATCATATCTATATTTCCACATATTCACGTTCGCAATTACATGGTTTTAGTTTAATTTTGATCCGGCAATCATCGTTAGCATGATCGCTTTTGTTTCGTCCGTCGAGCTCGAACACCTTATCTCCCGCTTCCATCTTCCTCTTTGCTATTGCCGTCGGTCTAGTAGGAACGTGCCGGAGCTGTACTTGACTTGGCGTGAGTGAGATCGACATCTGTTGGCTCATTTTCAAGGGTCAACAACATGCATCTTCAATTTGGTCTCTATTGTTGCCTCTACTTTATCTTCCCCACCTTTGCAGGCTAAATTGAACATTTGGTGGTCATCGTAATAGTGATTTGAATGCGTTGATGTGGTGTTTTGCTAATTTAGCTGCGAATTTAGTATATGAGACATTTAAGTATTGGTGGCAGTGAAAAGAGTAAATAGATAGATCTGTGGGTGGATAGAGAGGAAGGTGGCAGTGGTGGTGTTGATCGATGTACACCCTATGGGTGTGTGGAAATTTCGACTATGTTGTGGAAACAATATTGTGACAAAAGGTGGAAAATTATTAGGGTTAGGGGGTCATAGTATGGAATGGAGTGCATGAGTGGGTGGAGTTGGGGATACGCGTGATTTTTGAAAGAATAATTCTAATTATTGAAATGAAAAATTAAAAAAAATAGATGGGGGTGTGATTTTCTCTTTCCTATTTGGGGTTCTGCTGTACAAAACTACTAGATAACCATTTGGCTGTTTGGCCCAACTATCAAAGCCTATGGACTGAAGAAAAAAGTCTATTAAGATCACAAAATATTATTGGAGGTAATTAGGTCCCTTTCGCCCTTCATGTGAGAAAAATTCAAAGATATAGTCCAGTTTGAAAATAGAGTTGAAAAATATGCTTCTTTTAAATTAAAAAGGTTCTATTAGGGATGAAATAGTGATATTCATTTACACAATTTTCTCATCCATTACACAAAATCAAGGTTATGAAAATGAATGCAGAAGCTTCATAACTTGCACGACACGAATCAGAAAGCAAGTTTGAATTGATTAACTCATCGGGAATAACAAATATATATAGTAAAATTCAAATACAAGTTCATATAAAAATAATATTAAGGACAAAATTATATAATAATCATGAACATCACATCATAAGTTTCTAACTATGAAAACAACGTGAAGACATAATTACTTGTGGATGAATCATGGCAAGTGGAGGTTGCCCATAGAAGATATGTTCCCTAAAGTAATTGGCATAGAATGAGTGACGGTAGGTGCCATGGTAATTGGCCGTATTTGAAAAAAATTGAGTCTGGATAAAATGATCTATAAAAACAACTTATTCATATAATTATCGACATTGTATACCATAAATTGAGAAGCATAAAGATCAACATAAAGTGAGAATATACAGATCAACGTAATGATTGTGGTGTCTTGTTAATGTTAAAAAGTAGAGTTGAAAGTTGGTAAATTCAGTAATTTCACTTAGGGGCCATTTAAGTAAACACTAAATGGTAATATAATTACCCTTTTTTTAACCTCTTGGATCCATGGATGAAGGAGGTGAAAGTGGTGTCAGTTAATCAAAATTGGCCGAGAGGAAACGTGGTACGGTTGAAGGAACTTCAATGAAGAGAAATCACAAGTTTAAGCTCGATTTAGTCTTTGTTATTATGATTTTATTGATTTTAATTTTTTTTATAATTTCCAGGGTCTTTTCTTGTTTGAAATCTATGATTTTCTTATTATTTGATGTATTATATGTGAACATTTGATGTATCTATTATCTGCAAAAGAATCGGATGAAACTTGAAAAGTTAAAATAATCTTCAGAAACATTAGAGTTCTTTCATCGTAAACCATTGACATTTTCAGAAATTCCTCTGGTGCAAATATGATGTCTAAGAGATTTGGATATAGGATTGACAAATTTCCTACCTTAGATTTTAGGAGAAGCCAGGACCTTGAATTTAATATCAGTGCAGAGATGGTAGTACATACCAAATTTGGGAGAAACGAGAACTAGATTTTCAGAAATTTTTAAGCCGTATCAAAATTATGTTACTAGAGTGGACTTACAGTAATGAGATATTTATTTTTCTTATTTGCTTCTCTTTACGCTATATTATGGTTTAGTGGAAGTGTACCTCAAAAAATTTGGTGCACAATTAACTTTGGATCGATAGTGGTGAGTTGGGTATTGTTACCACGGTGGTGATAAATTGAGTCATCCCATGATGTATGTGAAAATCAACCATAGAAATGCATAAAAGGTGTTTGTAGACATGAAAATTGGATATGAATTAAGGTTCTACATTATAAAGTGTTACCACTCCCCTTTTGTTCACTAGCCTTTGGTTGGTGACTCCCAACATTTTTTACCCGGAGGGCATAACAATATATAGCAATAGAGCATCGGTTTGTACAGGTGTGTTCCTCATCTGGAGTGTACATGGAGATTTGATTATAACCTGAATAGGCTTCCATGAAACTAGCATCTCGTGTCCCACTGAGGCATCAACCTTTTGATCAATTTTGGAGAATGAAAAGTTGTCATTGGGGCACGCTTAAATCATATTAGAGAAATCAGTACAGCTCCACGTCCATTATGTTTTAGCACTAGGACAGGATTGGAGATTCATTTATGGAATTGAGCTTCTCTGATGAAGGCATTGGCCACAAGTTTATTGATCTTTTCTTTTAGTGCTTCATACCATTTCGGGTTGAGAAGCTCCCGGTTCTGTCTATAGGTACTAAATTTGGGGTCATTTTTAAGAATGTCGTAACTAATTTCTAAATCAATGCGAACCATGTCTTTGTTCTTCCATGTGAAGACGTCTAAGTATCAGCATAAGAATTCCTTAAGGGTGAGCCTTTTCACCATTCAACATGTTCTTTCCAACCGGAGCACCCTCGTGGGGTCTATCGAGAAGCTTTCTAGCTCTTCTATTGAGGTATTCGTAACTCGAAATTAGTGGTGTAGGGTTCAACATATCAAATATTGTTCCCTTTTAAAGGTTGTTTCTGTCTCCATCCATTCTTTAGGGACTTCGTTTGGTCCTCTTCTGAAGAAGGATCTACCATCTCCACATTTTCCGTTCTTCAGGAGCCCCCATTCTTCAAGGTATTCTATCATTTCTATGTCCACTACACCATGTTGACCTCATGGTAAACTACCTTTCCCAAAGAGTTCATGTAGCATTCCTTATCTTTAGGTTGATTTTCTTTGATGGTGGGGATGCTATGATCTGTAAGGAATTTAATGCATAGATGATGTATGGAGGTGATTGCCCAAAGCTCTTTCAGGATGGGTCATCTCAACACTTCGTGGTAAATTGACATGTTATCTACCACCAAGAATTCCATATAGTTGTGAGCCACCTGGTTCTACTCTCATTTCTACAACAAGAGTGATTTTGCCTTTAGAGGTTAGTTGTCGCCTGTAAACCCAAAGAGTGGGTTGATGGTGGGAGTTAGTAGGTGATCTACCTACATTTTATTAAAGTTAGCTTCGAATATGATATCGACAAAGCTCTCATTACCAACTAACATTCACTTTAACCCATTGTCAGACAATGTTCCTCTCACCACCAACCATCGTATTGGGGGTTGTTTACCCCGCTAATATCTTCTTTAGTGAAGGTAATGGGTTCTGCCACTCTTCATCAAGAGGGCTGGTTGTTGATTATGTAACTAGTCATTAGGGGTCTCTTGCTTCCTTGACATAGTTCCTTTGGTTATTTTTGGATACCCGTCCACACAAGCCTTCCCAAAGATAATGTTTATCTCTTGAACGACACCACTATCGATGTCCCTTAGGGAATCTCTTCTTTGCATTTGCCCATCTTGGGACCTGGCTTCTCTTTCGTCTCTTGCCTTAGTCGAGGAAATTATCCCTAAGGGGTTGTTTTACCTCTTCTTATCGGGGTTGTGCATGCTACCTCGACGCGATGAATTTCCATTTTTAAGTTAGTGGTGATCTCCTCTCCTAGGTCTACAAGGATTGATCCTTTTGATGGTGTTTGCATATTGCGGAAGTCATTAATGCTGGGTATAGGCTCGATGGAACCAGTAATAAGTGGTTAGGATCTTTAGTCCGTGGGTATCTAGAATATGGTATTCATGTTGAGTCCTTCCTTGAGGACGGAGAGAGCCTCTACATTGGAGATTTCTTCGTAGTAGATCTGCTCATCAGCAAAGCTAGTCTAGTAAATTTTCAACGATTCACTGGCTATTGCCTCATATCATGGAAGCGTTGAATTTCAGCTGCTTTTGGTCTTGAAGTCACGAAGAAGGTGATGAACTACCTTTTTAAATTCGACCAACTCATAATACTTTAGGTCGAAGCTTGTTAGACCACGTCTTGGCTCCTCTAGTGAGAGTCAAGTAGAAAGTCTTACACTTCAATGTTAGGGAGGTCCTCTTTAGCCCATCTAGGTCTTGTAAGTGCTGTGATGATCTTCGTGATCACTTTTTCCTTTATACTCGGACATTTTAGGCACTATGAAGCTAGGAGGGACATAGCGTCCCTTATCTCTTGGGAGAGTGGGAGGTTATGATCATCTTTATCCAACTCATAAGACTTGATGCTTCCTTTACCTGCTCCATAATGGGATGGCATTTGAAGGGGTTGGATGCTCTTTGTGTGCTCTATTATCACTTCTTAAGCACACTTGCTCTCTCGCTTATTTCTAGGTGGGGCTTCATTTTGGGGTCTATTTCTAGGCACCTTATCTAGAGCCTATTTTTAGGCTCTTTGGCTCCTAACTTTTCAATGACGCTGGCCTACCTATCATATAACATCCTGAAATTTACTTACTTTTCACATAGGGCTTACATTTTGTTAATTTAATTTTGATAATTAGCAAATCAATTTGTCCATGTCTAGCCTTATCACCACGCTAAAGTCCATAAATTGAAATGATAATACAATTCATGTATTCCTTTCTAAAAAAGGGGGAGAGGGAGAGAGAGAGAGAGAGATTTATTTCCTTAATTGTGATTTTAAATTATTTTTCGTAAGTATTTTGCGGGCCAAATAAGTAAGTATAGTAGACATTGATAAAAATATATGAATATGAGTCTATATATATCATAGTAAATTACATAAATTTGGCTAAAGAAGAAATCATTTTGAATGAAATATGTTAAATTATTGTGGTTGAAATAAAACTTAAGTTATCATTTAATATTATTTATTTTCATAATTCTTTTGCATTGATTGGTTGAAATGGGTGTGGAGGTTTGACCTGTTGTTAAAGCAACTAACCTTATCCTTTTGTTTGATATTTGCTAGTGGTGTATTACGTGTTTGTAAGTTTTGGAAACATGAGATGGTTTTTCTCGATCATTTTGCCATTTTCATTTACCTCAACCATATTTACCTTATATACTTATAAACAGACAGTCATTTGATACACACAAATTATCAACTCTATATATTTTGCTTTTTCACCAAATCAAGACATTTGGAGAAGATTTGAATCAAAATAAATTCTTTTTTTCAAGTTTTTTAGCATTTTCAGATTTTCATTTAAGGTAAGTTACATAAGGTACAATAGTTAAAATTTTATTTCTCCATGATATTTAGATTATGATTTCATTTACTGCCTTAAAACATTCAAGTCAAGTTTATATCAAATCATTCGGAAGAGACCGTTGGGTTCAATTATGATAAACCCCTCACGATGTGGGAATTCTAAAAAAATTCTTTGAACTATGTGTTATCTTGATCAGTTGCTCTAAATATAAAAATGTCGGCTATGAAATGTTTCATCTATATTTATATTATGTTGAATACAAATTATGCACGTATTTTACTGAGTATTTTACACATTTACAAAATTTCATATTAGAACGGGTCGTGCTGAACATGTAGGAAGATTGAACGAGTCGATTATTATGGGTTGTCAAATTAAAAATAAATTTTAAGCACGATCATGGCTAGATATTCATTTAGTATTTTCAAGTTTGGTATTTGCACATTATTTAGGAGTTTTAACATTCAAGTTTTATTTTTATTTCGTTTAAATGGATATTTGAATGATGTTATTTAAATTTAAATATTATGTGACTACTTTCTTTAAATTTGTTGAGTGAAATTATTGACTCTCCTTTTAGTTACAATGAAAACTTTATTTTCTCAAAAACAAGAATTTATATGATGATGTTATTATACAAAAAATATTTATAATAGATAAAAAAAATTTTGGTAACACTTAGAGTTTTTAAAATTTTAAAAATTTGGGGCATTGCATATCAAGTCTTCGTTATCGTTTATATGTAAGAGAAAAGTTGTCTTTTACATTTAAAAGCCTGCTGTAAGTTGGCCCTGAGGACAATTTTGTGATATGTCAACCTCCAAGTCTTTTAGTGGGGTTAATGTCTCTTTTACCTTTTTAGTTTTGGGGCTTGTCGCGTTGCACCTCCTTTCTTGTTGGTTCCTCAATTGACCATGGAAGAAGCCCTGATAGAGCATGTTGGGAGGCATTTGCTTGCCTGTTTGTGCTTCAATCTAATTGTGGGATGAGCTACTTAGTGGAGTTTTGCTCCGTGATGGTTGTCATCTATCAGTATGGCGTGCAAAGACCCTTTACTTCTTCGATAACATTGGTGGTTTGTTCGGGTCGAGGGTCTCTTCTTATGAGATCTTTCTCACCGCTCTTATAAGGTTAACACTTCCTTCATTTGCACTCATTTTGTTGAGATACCTCTTTTCTTCAAAGGGGGTTTTCTTGAGTTGTTTTTCTTCTAAGTTTGTCCCTTTTTCACCACTTGATGGGAGCTCACCCATGCACTATCTGAAATCGGATAAATAATGCCCGCATCAAGCCACTTTACCACTTCAGCCCTCATCACTTCTTTCATGTTCGGATTCAACTTCTTTTGATGCTCTACCGATAGTTTAAAATCATCCTTTATAAGGATTTTGTGCATGCACAATGAAGTGTTAATTCCTCTAATATATGCAATAGTCCAACCGATGGCTTCCTTGTGTACCCTCAACACCTGTAGTAACTTCTCTTCTTCCAACTCACTTAAGGAATTGGAAAAGATAACTAGAAGTGTAGATGCATCTCCCAAGTAGGCATACCTCAAATGAGATGGAAGAGACTTTAATTCAAGTGTAAGAGACTTTAATTCAAATGTAGGTGGTCGTTGAAGAGATGGTAGTGGTGGTGAAGAATTCTTTTTCAAATCCTTAAAGTATGGTGCTCTCTTATACAAGCAAGACGGCGTAGCTCCCAAATAATGTGCCACGTGCTCAACTTCAGGATCCCTATCTTGGTAGTTGAAAAATGTGCAAGACATATTTCAAGAGGATCCTTAAAAAGCCCATAAAAAGAATCGGCCACCACATGATCAACATCATCCACTCGAAGGCATGAATCGGATTCTGATGGGTACTTGATGGCCTAAGAGATATTGAATGTAACTTGTTCGTCTTG
>CAIGRP010017232.1:0-47181 GCA_903798385.1 Fraxinus cuspidata
TCTAGTGGCCCCAAGTTATTTTTGGGTCGAGCCATCCAAAAGGTGTCGATATAAACTTATCCAACATCGATTTTACATCATCGCCCGAATTTATTGGGTATCAAAACCCAACAGTAGTCTTCTCAAATAAGTGTACACATTCATTATGGTATACTCTTTAACACATTGTTTAGGTGAATACTGAATTTGTTAATGTATTCCCATGAAACATAAATAAAGTATTTGAAGAATCCATTTGAGAATCATAATTTTTTGTTGTGAAATAAGAAATTTGGATTGGATTATGAGTTGACTTGTAAGTAGGTTGTACGCCGTAAAAGAAACCATTTAGTTTCTGAATTTACGCAGTGTTCTCAATTTGATCACCCATCTTCATAAGTTTCAATCCTTGTTTGACAACCATTTTTTTTTCAAACACTTTTGTCTACGTGCTCATTTTTAACCATATATTCACACAATCAAATGTTCTGCACGTAAATCCAAAACTTTTCCCTATATTTAACCACACATTCTCCTAAAAATCACTACTTATAACATGATTTTTCTCATTTAATGGTTGTGAGACAGGGGCTTAAGTTACTCATTCTCATTCTATGCTACATGTTAGTCAATGTGTCTAATGCTTGACTGATACGTTGACGCTTGCACGTAACTGATTTCTAGCTAGCAGATGCTTTCTCGTCCTAAAACGTTATTTTTGGACAATCTTGAATGCATATAGTGCCTGATGATTTTTTCGTTCACATCCCAAGACCCTGTTTGATTTGGCTAAAATGATTTTTAATAGATTTTGACAAAAGTTAATGAAAATATGTTGCTGAAAAGTTGGTAAAAATTGTGGATCTCATGAAATATATGATTAAAAATAAATTTGAGGAAAAATGGATTCTAGAAAATTGGAGCCAAACAGGGCCAAATAGAAAAGTAATAAAGAAACTATGATTGTTTTTATATATATATTTTTAATATACATTGGAGGTGATGGAGATGGTGGAAATCGAACCTCCACCTTCTATGTGAGAAGTTTTCACTAGAGCCACTAGACTCTTGTGGTCTTGACGTAGAGAATATATTGTGTGATTATAATATAACTTAATAGAGTTTTTTTTTTTGGAATATGGATAAAAAAATATGCAATATTATTAATATGAATTCGAGCTAAACTCAAAATATTGTGTGATTATAATATAACTTAATAGAGTTTTTTTTTGGAATATGGATAAAAAAATATGCAATATTGTTAATATGAATTCGAGCTAAACTCAAAACTTATTAATTTAGAACTGCTAAATTGCAAACATTCACTCCTGCTTTTCCCATGACACAGTCCTAACTGGTAGAGGTGTCAAATGGCTCCGCCGTCCTTTTTAACACCTCGGGTGTAAAGTGGGATTAGCCACTTGCTGGTTCGATCTGCCCTACATACGAGTCAAGCAGGTAAAACCTCGTGCAAATCGTTCGTCAGCTCTAGCGAGAGCTCGCGGCTCGTGTGCGAGCCAACTTGCAAGCCACTGCAAAAATGCAGCAGTTAAAAATTCAAATTTTAATTTTTTGTTTTCCCTCATATTTCAGATTTTTTTTGCGTTGAGATTTTGCGCATTGCCACCTCCAATTTTTGACATCCCTGCTTCTAGTCTAGACTCGCAGTCATAAAAGCCTATAAATGCAATTCTCCAGTATCATGGAATTCGGAGCAATATCCAAACATAAATGATCAAGAATTGGAAAAACAGGAATCATGGAGATCGAAATTTAGGGCATATAAATCGAATTGGAAACAGCCCTCCACACCCCGACATGAAAGTTTATGCTGTCGAACATATAGTCAAGTTAGTAGCTCCAATATCAGCCCCATAATCTAAGATTATAACCTCCTTCGTACACTCGACTATGAATTATTTGATGTTAACAGTGAATTCACGCTGCCTTAGAATACATAGACAAATCAGGTATTATCTGTCCTTTTGCGCCTCCACAGTAAAAAGTTTGTGAACAGAGATATTAAGCCTGAGAATATATTAATCAATTCTAAATGTTGTGAAATTAGCAGATTTTGGGTTTTCCTGGTTCTTCATGAATCCGGCTAGTTTGCTTATGTTAGTCCCAAGATAATTAGTTCTAATTTATATCATAATTATATGTATGATGAATTTTCGGGGATATTTGGAGTCCAGGCTTAAGCATTCTTGAGCTTACTTGAGTAGATATCTGCATAATTCCGGGCCAGCATTGTCAACTCTGTTAACTTTTTATTTTTTTATTTTTTGCATTTTCTAGCCTATTTTCAACTCTAGCTCTGTTGAATTATCATTACGGATGTTTAAATTTATAGTTTCAGCCTATATACATGGTCAAATGTCAGTAAAGTTGATGGCTTGGCGTTGGAACTGGATACCAAATGTCGGTAAAGTAGGATGCAAGCTGAGAATTTAGAGGCACTGATATGCTTCCATTTTCCCATGTTATTCAAGTCGTGTCTAAAATAAAACTCATAACATAAAGGAGTAGTTTTGATGCTGCATCTCCAAAAGGGTGACATGGTTCCCCTCCAGTTCTGAAGCCTTATTCAATACATACAGAATAAGTCACATGCTTAATGTATTGCAACCACAATTTCGAATAAAAATGTCATATAAATCAAATTAAAGTGCCTGAATGCCTTTGCTTATTGCTGGCTTTGTATTGACTACCTCAGCGATTAATTATGCATGCCATAGCCATCAGCACCTGTAGTGAAGCCATACAAGAATCATCAAATAAGATCGTGTTTACTTGTCTGTCTGAATGCATAATTTGTTGTATAAAATCTATGTCTTGACAAATTATCTTCTTGGAGTGTGCATATTGATGGTTAATCTGGCATCTTTCTGTTGCTTGTGATATGTGTATAAGAAACCAATTGATGCTCTGACAAGTGGTTAACATTTTTTATCATTAGTGCATTTTCCAGTCTGAATTATCTTTCACTATGGTTTGTGCCTAAAAGGCTTTAACGCTAATAGAAGCAGCACTTTTGATTCTGAATTTGTAATGTGGGACATTCAAAGTCTAAAGGACTTGAGAGGATATATTTTTTGCTGGACAGTCCTGAGTTCGAAGGGATTGTTTCAACGTCTGGTCTGAAAAGGTGCTGGAGAAGAAACCATTCCTAAAATATGGAAGCTAACTTTGTTGTCTCTTTGTTTGTTATTGTTTGTATGCGTGTTTGGATGGTTTGAAACTGCAAGTTAGAGAAAAACATATGCTCCATGTCACGCAGCATTCCATATAGTAAAATGTTAATATCACTTGATGGAGAAACGCCTTGTCTCAGTGCGTGGTAGAGATGGTGGAACTTGGAATAGACATATACCTCATGCATTGACATTCTCAACTTAGGATCCCACTCGAGACATTGCTCTGCCACACGAACCATCCAAAACAACTGGTAAAGGTCAACAGAATCTTGCACTGCAGGATCTATCAGTTCCATGTACTTTTTCTCTCTCAGGATTGGTCTCGCCTGAGGGGAAAAAAAAAAAAAAACAGAGATCTATTAAGGCCCAAAAACTTTTGAGCATAGATTTCGTCCAAAGTAAAGCTTTTTGATTAAGGGTCTTCAAAATAAGAATGCTGTAGTTATTACCCATCTCAAGAAGCTTAGCCCCTTTGTATCTTCAAGAGTCTTTCGGCCGGTAATCAGCTCGAGAAGAACAATCCCAAAGGAATAGACATCTGCTTTGCTCATGTCTATTCCACTTTGTGCATATTCTGGTGCTAAGTATTCAAATGTCCTCAGTGCCATGGTGTTGGATGACTGACCTAAGGCCTCATATTGATTTTTAGCAAGACCATAATATGAAAGCTGGTAAAGATGGTAAATGGCACAAGTGATGTATTCGTCTTCAAGCCATGTAAATATACTCAAAGCAGACAACAAATTAATCTTACCAGTGGCTGATAATCATGGGTGACGAGTATGTTGTTTGGCCTCATGCTTCCATAAATCCTTTCTCTATGCAGATATTCTAAACCTTTTGCCGCTCCATATGCAATATTTATTCTTCTTTCCCACGTTAATTTTCTGCTTTTTTCTGCAGAAACAAATTGACCCACTATTATTGCGGAAAAAATAGTGATATTAGAGAAGAAATTTTTATTTTCTAAGCCGCATGCATTTTTACCTGACAGATATTTGTTCAGAGAACCATTACAAACGTACTCATAGACGAGCAGCCTGCGTGGTCCTTCTGAACATGAACCTAAGAATATGGCCACATTCTCATGTCTGACTTTCCCAAGAATGTGACTCTCTATCTTAAATTCCTTCTCTTTGATTGTTTCTGAAGGGTGCTCCCGTACCATAATTTTGTGCCAGCCATTCAATTGACCTCTATATGTTTTCTTTCCTTGATCAGGTAACAAGTTTTGTGAGGCAAACCCATTAGTTGCAAGTTGCAGCTCAGCATAAGTTAAGTCCTTTTGTCCAATCGGTGGTCTTATATTCTTGCACAAGGTACAGATGTAATTTTCAAATGCATTTTCTCGTTGTTCAACTGCACTTGCATTAGGTTAAAGTTTCTGTATATCAGTGATATTAAATGCTGCTAATGGAACTTTATGGAAATTAGTTACTTACATGTTTCGCGATTGAGAAGGCTCCTCTGCTCATCTGCCTTGACTTCTCTTATCGCCTCAATACTGTAATCATGTTTCATTCTTAAAATGCCACAACTCAAGTTGTCCATGAAGTATTTTTGATGTTTTCTGAGTTGCCTGGCAGTATCAGATTGTGATGCAGTAAGTATAAATTGAGTTTGAATATGCAACTAAAATGGTATTATACTATATGAATGTTATGGCGTTAGGACTTTCCGTACAGATTACACAACTACTATTTTACAATAAATCAGTTTTCACTAACACCATGTATTATCTGCAAGCTCTGTAAATTGCTTTAATTTTTTTAGTTTATCCAAAAGATGCGGAATGAAGAGGTCAAGTTTATTAATGAAGTTGGACGCCATTTGAATGAAAAAACTATCCATGACACAAAGTACTGCGCCAGTATTACATGTCTGCTTTTCTGCACCCGCTTATGATGCACTTTGATCTTTAGACCCTGTACGTACTTTTTGTCTTAGGATTCTGTTTTAAATGTACTCGGTAATCAGACGATCTTATAAGTAGTATCCCATGAGTATTAATCCAGAAAGCTAATTAGATATTTTTGTAATTCCTCAATGTAGGCCTTATGGTAGATTTATCTATATCATTTCCCTCTGTAGCACATACACTTCAATTAGGGTAGCGTGTCCGTGTCCGACACGTGTCGAATACGAGTTAATACCGACATTTTTCGAATACTCTACCGTAATCATTTTTCTTTTTATATTAGAAATATTATATACTGTTAATTCAAAGTTATTAGTAAGTAACAAATAGGTACTCATGTTTAAAAGATTTCAACAAGAAAAATTAATGACATGTATAAAACTAAATTTATATTAAATAAATGAAGAATTTTTAAAAATTTAATCAACGTGTCAATGACGTGTCGTGTCTGTACTTTCTTTAAAAATCGCATGTCGGCGTATCCGACACCTATCGTGTTGGACACATGTGTCCATGTCGATGCATCATAGTCATTTCCTAATCGACAGTTTGAGGTGTGCCACTGTTAAGAAATCAATGCTTAGCTGATATTCATCATTTTATGCGAAGATGTAATTATATATATCCGTGATAGTGTAATTCATGCTCAAGGATTGCAGTTTCTTCTTAACATTTTGGCATTCTAAATTTTTTGTAGCTATAGAATACCATGTCAGAGAGATGCAAATTATGAGTACCTATGAAGGATCACATGTGTTGCCTCAAACCTCTTGGCATATTCTACAGCAACCTCTTTCAGCTTGCCTGCCTCCACTGCTATTTCAAATTCAACCTACACGTACATGGTAAAACTTCATCATTTGGTGAGATACTGTAGTGGATATCGAGTGCTTTCTTTTCCACTGCAGATCTCTATGCGCACCATCTGAAATTTTAATTGATCAAATCATCTATAAATTTTGGCTCTTGACATTGAGCAGAAATACTCATCAAATTCTTTTAATATTCCACAAGTTGAGCTTTTAACATGTTCGAATGTTATTTGATTCAAGAAATCATGTAATGCAATTGTCATTTTCTCAGATTTGGCCAAGAAACTGTCGTGGAAGTTGTCAATGACCTGTTGCATTTCAGCTAGCTTCAATATCTCTAAAATCGCTGCATCTTTTGAATATTCAGCCATCTTTTCTTGAATTTCTTCTTCTATGTCGTCCTTTTTCTTATTGATTGTTGCACTTGAATGCAATTTTCTGTCACAACCTGCATAAAACCTAGAACTGATAAGGGGACAGAATCACAACAGAAAACTAAACCTTGTTCCTAATAAATTTAGCGTGGGCTACGTGAATCATTTTTTGCCACTTTTGACTGGTTGATTGCTAGATCGGTAAAGGAAACAAAACGCATGAGTAAAATTTCAAAAATATATAATTCTAATCGAGGAGAAGAATATTTGAGAGTAACTGCATCCTTTCCTCTGGGATCGTGCACTTGCATACAGGTGCACCAGATCTGTAATTATGCCAAAAATTATGTCCAGCAAAACCTTCAAATTCTTACTTAGCAGTGTTCCACATCCCATAGAATTCTTGAATGCCTGAATGATAACAAGCAGCTTCATTTTGCCACCAGTCTGAAGCCACGAACCTTGAAGGACTTGTTTGATGGAAGCGGTACAAATTTTCCAGTAATCATCTTGGACTATTAGCACCTTCTGATCATTCATCGACATACTTTTGCACTTCCAGAAAAAAGAAGAAACGTTTCAGGTGAGTTTTATGCATGTAAATTCTCAAGTTCAGAAGTTGTGTAAAGGGTTTCAGCTACCCATTTTAGTGTTCTAAACTTTGAAACATGTTTATAATGTAAATCTGTACATATGTGCTGGAAGATTTACAAATTATACATTCACTAATGTCCTCCCTATTTAACAGCTAGAACTCTGCTTCATGCTATGCAAAACTATATGAAATTGTAGCCAAAAAAGTACCTGAAATTCACTGGCCAAAGGGATTCAATTCTTGAATAGTCAAGTTTACTGGACAAATAAGCAGTAGTAAATAATCTAATTAAATTGTTGTAGCTGGTTAATTCCTATGCTTTAGATGTATTACATTGTTTTGGAAGGTTGTAAAAGACAAAATGTCTTGATTATAACAAAGAATAGCATTGGTTTGACAATGCACTTGATCTGTAATTTCTGGTATAGTTCAATTCTCATATGCTCTATTGCTTAGTTCCCAACTAATATATTCTTTTAAAAGTTGATATAAAAGCCAAAAATTGCACTCATTCTTTTTTGTTTTTTTAAGTAGGAACCCGCAGTTGCTACCCGTCATTGGAGCCCCGACCACTATGAATGCGCACTAGGTAAATCTGGCTCTATGTGCAGTTGTCTGCAAACCACATAGGAGAGGTAAACCACATTAGGCAAGTTCGGTGGGACGGACTCGAACGAGAAAGTGTTGACTGGGGATTCGAACTCGTGACCTGTAGTCTCCGCGTTCACCCGCTCCACCAACTCGACCACCCCCAAAGGGGTAAAATAAAAAAAATAAAAAAAATCGTTGTCATTCTTGCTACTTGGTTTTGTGTTTTAGGGGTAGGTTTTCTATGATTATTTTGTCATTTACAATACAGCTTAAGTTTGGCTAGTGCTTATTTTTGTTCTAATCAAATGGTGCAATGTGTCAGCATTTGGGACTCGGGTATAATTTCCTACCTGTCGAAAACGAGCAAGAACAAGAAAAATTAAAATTTAGGAACTCTATTTGTATGTTTGCACTATTTTCATAAGCTAAAACCCATAAATTATTCGAGATTTAATAATGAATTTGTGAAAAATGATTCATATTGTTAAGACAAAAAGAAATACGTTCTTTTTTGTTTGGTTTTGGAAAATGGAAATACACTGACAAAACTCAAGATTACGTACTTAGATTGTGAATAGAAATGTTCAAGAGGACAAAAATAAAAAGTAAAAAATTATGACAGATTTTAATAAGTTTTGGTGTTGGGTATAATATATTCTACCATAATGCCCGTCCAATAGGGGTGAAGATAAATGGTTGTGACCACTTTTCAAATGTTTCTATATTTGCATATGACTTTACGGACTTCTTTAAATTAATATAGAAATTTTATTTGTGAATATCAAAATAATTATTGTTGGAAGAGTAAATTATATTCTACCCAAAATAGTGTTATTAGTTATTAAGGTAATTTTGAAAATGAGCAAACGCTAGAAATGAATTTATGTCATCACTACACAAGCAGCTCAAATAATTTAGGGCCTTAGATAAAATCATTATGGGTCTTTTCAATGATGATGATGAAGATGATGATCATTATAAAAAAAAATAATAATAATAATAACTCAGCAAATGATCATCAACAATATGAGAAATCAATATTTGTTGGTGATTTAGATGGAATTACAAACAACAATATCGTGATTATTTACACCCTTTTGTCAATGATTAACTACAATAATGTTGTCATGATGTTATCGATAATAACTGATGATGCTTCACTCAATGATGTGAAGCCATTAATGATCACCGGCAAGACGAGTATTGGTGAATCATGGTGATTATGGTTGAAATCAATACATTGGTAATTCAGACGGAATTATTGTTAGTTATATCGTTTGTGATCACCTACACCTTTTTGAGCTATTATTGACGATATCGTTAATGATGTTACCGAAAATCATCGATGAAAAGCAGTCGAAGTCACTCAAAAATTTATTTTCTTTCTAAACTTTTTTACAAGATAATTTCAAACAAGTTAAAATAATTTTTATTTTCCCGTTCTGATTGTCTCAAGAATGGAGTTGGTGGACACACAAAACTACAACCTGGATAGAGCGATTTGAAAGAGCACCAATTGGAGATTGATTCATTTCAATAGCTATGTGCACCATTTAAAATAACACAGATTAGAGTTTGGTTCAATTCAATAGCTATGGACAGTGATAGTCGGGTGTAACTCTTGTTCTCTATTCACTAGATAGTGCGTGATTGATGAATTTCGCTTTTATTAGCTAGTGTTGTAACTATGAATTGAGTCAAATCAAATTATATTTCTTATAAGGCTTATTAGTACAAAATGTCCCTATATATAGCCTTTAGTGTGCAAAATGTTCATACGTTTCAATTTTTTGCATTTTCACTCATATTTCCACGTTTCATTACGGAAAATATCATTTTCCTCATTTTTCTCTATGAAAATCTGTGAAATGACAAATATACACTCTTATTTAACTAAAACAATAAGGAAGAAAAAAGAAAACAATAAATAACTAATTGCAACCATAGGCTCGAATTTTTTCAAAAATTACAAATGAGTCACAAACAAATAATAAAAAATCAAAACCTAAAACAAAAATAACTTCATCATCTTCCCCCATCCCACTTCAACTAAAAATATATATAAATAAATAAAAGGGATCAAATGGAACCGTCGGTCTCCATCTAGCCAACCGCCACCTAAAGCGCCAGAACTCATACCACAAACAGCAACCATCAACCCTAAAACATTTTCGCATAAATCAATTGAACAAACAATATATTTATATGGCCAAAATCAACCAAAAATACAGCTAGTCGCGTGGACACACACTGCCTTTCTTCGTCAATTTCGGCGCCGGCGGTGGTTTTCACCGTCGTGGACCACCCATTCCGAATTCAAGAAAACAAGAATACCCCACTTCAGGAAGGAATCTCAGCCTCTGATAGAAGATTTGGCAGGTTTTCGAGATCTTCAACCCTTGAAAGAATAGAACTTGGGAATTCCAAGGAGAATTCTTTAGTTTTTGAGCAGATCCCAATTGGGAGAAATGGCATCAAAGCACAAAATATTTCAAATTCAAGAAAGAGGAAATCAATTCCAAGGAGAAAGGCTAAAGAAATCCCTGCCAAAGATACCAGTGTAAGCTAGTTTCTCTTCAAGCATTTGAGGGTTTTGAATCCCTGATTTTGGAAATCAAAGTAGTAACACAGTTGATTAATTCAATACGGGTTGCATCAGAATTAGTGAATCAAGTGCAAAAAGAAGCAAGTCAGATGATAAAGGTTCAATTGAAATAGGTAATGCAAAAAAGGCAGATGTAAATGAATTTGATAAAGCCATTGGAGATGGAAATTAGAATGGAGTAAATTTTGTTTTTGGTTTTGATTTTTAATTATTTGTTTGGGACTCATTTGTAATTTTTGACAAATTTGGGCCTATGGTTGCAATTAGTTCTTTATTGTTTTCTTTTTTTTTATTTAATAAGAGGGTATATTTGTCATTTCACAATTTTTTTTTTAATAGAGAAAATGGATGAAAATTGAAGAAAATAATGTTTTCCGCAATAAAACGTGGAAATATGGATGAAAATGCAAAATAATTGAAATGTAGAAATATTTTGCACAATAAATGTCAAGTGTAAGGACGTTTTGTGCTAATAAGCATTTCTTATAATATTATCAACTTATAAGTTAGTTTTTAACCTTTTTTCTCTGCAAAATTTTCAGTAGGTATTTAATTTCTTATTTTCTTAATTTATTTATTGGAGAAATTTTCTTGGATAAGTTTTGTTTCTTTAACTATTTATGTTTTTAATATTTTAAGTAAAAAATTGTTCATAAACTTTAATTATTTTTTGCTAATGTTATTAATTATCGACAAAAAAATTCATAAAAAAAAAAGTGAAAAATATATAAACTTTAAAAATTGTGGTCCTTTAACAATCTGAGGACCTTAGGCGAGCATCTAATGTGCCTAATATTTTAGCCGGCTCTAGTAAAAGTGAATATACAGGATTTTGTAGTTGTAAATTAATGAGAAAAAGGGAAAAATGATAAAGCAGGAATTAATGGAAATTCATAATTTTATTAATTGCAATCCAATCACCAATTACAAAGAGGAATAAGTGATGGCCTTCCCCTGGTTCGCCACCCGGGTTAATTCGGATGGGATCACAGTTTATACCCATTTGGGCATGACATTTGACGATTCTCTTACACAGGACCTCTGCCTTCCAACATAGATGTTGTCTTCCAACATTTAAATGTTGCATTTCAACTGCCGCGGGAATTCGAACTTTCAATACTCCGTAGAGAACTCTCTCGCTTTGCTGTTGGGGCGCCCTATTTATAAGGAGGGAGAGGGTTTTAACCTTATTTAAATAATTCCTATTGTAGATTGTGTATAAAAGGCATTGCTTTCGATAAAACAGCTATGAATTTTGAACAAAATGGTCTTTTTGAGAACCATAACAAATAGTAGATCAAATATTCACCGATGAAATATGTATTGGTAATCATCAACGGTGTCACAATTGAAAATTTTGATTGAAATTAATATATATTGTTTAATAAGACAGAATAATCTACAGCACTACCTTTATCAACAATTCTCGACAACAATATCGTTAGTGATAATGTTGGGACTCTCTTAGGATGCTTTAATTAACAATGAGAAGCCTTCGACAATCACCAACAGTATGATTGTTGGATGCCATCAATGATTTTGATTGAAATCAAATATATTGATAATTCAAACTGGATTATCAATAGTGATAACAATTAGCAAGTATTGACACACCTTCTTCAGTAAATATAGTTGATAATTCGACGGCCCGTGACTCGGCCATGAAAAAGCCCAAGCCAGCTCGTGTGGCTCGAGCTATTATCACGAGCCGGACCGATAAAAATAATTAAATTAAACCATTTACAAGTAGCTACACATTGCCTGTGTAGGTAGCATGTAGCTGCTTGACACGGGCAGCGACACGCTGCTTTTGCAGGCACTTGCCCGATTTTAAAAATGAAACCATTTGCAAATTGCTAGATATTTTTAAACAAAAAATTAGTGAATCGGCTCGGCTCGAGCCGAAAGCTAAGGTCGAGCCTAATATTTTTGGCCGACCAAAAGCTCAGCTTGGATCGGGCAAAAAAAAAACCTATCCATTTTTATTCGAGTCGAGCTCGAGTCTCAAGTTTCGGCTCGCAAGCTGGCTCGTTGACATCCCTATTTCTAGATGATTAAGGTAGTTCGAAATAATAAAATACTACAACAAAAAACTATGTTCAATAAAAGATGAAATAACATTTTATCCAGACAATTATGGAACCGGACACCCCCACCAAATGAAAAGAGATGGTTATTCTTCGGCCTCATCTCATTTTGCTTCTAAACTTGGATTGAGAAATTTGTGTAATTCGTGCTTCTGCCATTGAATCCTCTTAGCTGTTTGATGACTCGACTGTTACCTCTGCTACATTTTTCTGAGCATATTGAAAAACCGAACTTATAGATAGGATCGAAGATCACCACTCTGAAGTAACATAACTATCAAATAAAGGGGAAGGCGACTCATGGTTAGTTACTCTCCAATGAATTCACTCTATTATTGCATTCTAATCTTGAGAGAGTGATCGGGAATAAGACAAGTGGCAATACCCGAGAAAACCAAAGCTAGGTATGGCAAGGAAAATTTACCATTCATTTTGTAAACGTTCAAAAAGATGACAAGTTAAAAGATTAACTATTAAAAGAATACTTGTATGCTGTTATAAATGTAGTACTTTCTATAATTTTAAATTCTAACTCGAAAGCGAAGTAGCTTGCCGAATCAAAAGTGTTGATGAAAACCTAACTACTTTAGCATAGCTAGGTAAGGAAGTCCTTATACCAAATTTATCGCACGTGTCTATCTCCTGTCAAGTATGCTACTCTTCTAAATATAGTAAGGCAGAGAACTGTTGTTCATTTGAGCGTCAAGTCTAAGGTTATTTCCATCATTGAAGTCGGGCCATGGTACTTAGCCTTTCGAATGAGACTCTTAGACGTAGCCACCTCCATCCATCAGCAATCCACTCACAGGCACTGATGTGCTTAGCGAAGGTCTTCTCATTTACGACAAAATTTAGATCAAGTTGCAAAAAGAAAGAAAAAAACCTATCTAGCAATTAGAAGTTTGAGAAAGCGTTCCCTTTCAGGCATCTTCGTTACGAAGTCATTTCAGTCCTTAACTAAACCCACTTAACCCTAATTAAAGACAATGGTCATCAATTGCTACTAAGAATCTAATAGAATGTGATTGAATCGATTTGATATTTTAAATCAAGTTCTTAAGTTGTTAATCAAGGAAAATTTAGATTATAATCGATCTAAGTTTTGTTGTCCACAATCGATAAATAAAGATGAACATTTTATTTTGATAAGATTATTCCAATTTTATTGAAGTTCAGCTTTAACTTTGGTAATAAGATTGAGCGTGCATTTTGAAATATATTGAACCGGAACACGTGATATTTAATTTGTAAAGTTGTCTACATGAATTTTAATTCACTTGACTGTTGTACGTATGATCTTAATTCTAAGCGTGAACTTTAATTAATAACTTAAAAGTTATTTGAAATATCAATTAGTGAGATCAAATCAATGATTCAATGTTTCGGCGCCTTGGAATTAAAGTAAAATAATAGAAAATATACATTCGCGATATGTAATTTGTAGCCTATTTAATAGGTACAATTATAACATTAAAGGATTTTCTGTTGGACAGCTAAATCAGATCTCAGTAATTCGACATTGATTGTTGAATTAGTATTGTGATATGAACACTTGAGATTGTTAGATCGAAAATGGAATTTGAAGATTTATGTATATTTTGAAAAATACATTTTGATCATTTTACCTTGCTTCAAATATTCGACAACAAGGTAATAACATAAGCAAAAATTTAAAGGATATAAATATTGTTTATATATAGCTAGTTTCAGCCATTTCAATTAGACTGAGAGTGTAATCTAGTTCTTTTAATGAAATAGAACGAGATCAATATTTTATTTCAACTGATCAAGTGTTGATCGGGTGAATATTAATTCACTAGAGTTTAGTGTAATTGAGTTCAATTATGTCCATTTGATGGCTTCAAAATAAGAAACAGAATAAATTATAAGAGTTAAAATTCATTATTGACTATAGTTGGAATGGGATGTCATTCGTATCTGAAAAGAGTTTGATTTGAATTACAACTAAAAAGAAGACTCATTTTAGGTTATGGTATGTTTCCATATCCAAACTATAAATGAAGAGTCCTTGAGAAGTGGATATTTTCGTATCAAGTCGTGCCATAGTATAAATATGTACTTATGATATCGGAGATCAATTAAGATTTTTATTGAGATTAAGTTAATTGTACAATGTTAGATGACGATATTGTTGACAATGGATGAGTTGACAAAAAAATGTTGGTTGAAAAAACAAGTTATTATTCAAATTGTCTAATGACAACATCCCACGTGGTATGTTGTCAACAAAGTTATTTAATTTCGTACATCAAGCATGAATATTTTTATTGTTATGTCTAGACATAAAATCTCTACAATTTTGAGTCCTTGAAGAATAGCGAAGAAGGCAAAAGAGTTTGAGGGTAAAATTGAAAATATCAAAGTAAAATAATATTTATTTTTTGTAAACATGCTACAAGAGTAAATCTTCAAAGGATTATTGGAACAAAACGTCCTTACATTTGGTCTTTAGTGTGCAAAACGTCCATATGTTTCAAATTTTTGCATTTTCACTCGTATCTCTATGTTTTATTGTAGAAAACATCATTCTGTCCATCTGTCATTAGTTCCACAGTTAAATACACACCTGGACTCGGTTTCATTTTAAAACAAGAAAGGTAAAATGGTCAGGCCACTTCAAAAATTTTAAAAAAAAGAAGAAGAATGAAAGTCTTATTTTCGTAAGAGCATAGTAGACACACGTGCACACGATTTCCTTTAGAAATCCCAACCCTTCGCGTCCCTCTTGCACCATTCCTTTCCTCCCCTACTAGTATCTCATATTTGTCATCTTGTCGTGGGTTGCAGTGGGCAAACAGGGAGAAGGTAACTTCTTGGCACTGTTGTGGTATTTTTTTTTTTTTACAGTTTATTTGTGAATTGTAATTTCTCTGTAAATCTCTTTTGTTAATATGTGTGAAAGATGAACAGAATAGTAGCCAAAATGTGTCTAAATGTTGTGATTTTTTGTTGCTGAATGCTGAATAGAATATATAATCATGCTGAACTATTTTGGTTGTGACTACATTCTCTTGCTATGTTTATTTTTTTTTTTTGTTCCAACAGTTGTATTTGTTGTGTTTAATGATGTCTCAATTTATGAATTTGATTTGATTGATTTGATGTCTTTAAATTGTAATTTGATCAGCACGTTGAGTTGCTTTGATTGATCGGTGTACTAAGTTGTTATATTGGACAGGATGCAGACAGGATAAGACGAATGATTTTCACATAGACACGAAATGTATGGACGTTTTGTGCAAAATTGTTGAAACATAGGGACCTTCAAAACGTAGGGACGTTTTATGTAAAACCTTTTGAAATGTACGTTGTTTGCAAAACTTGTTGAAACATAAGGACTTTTTGCACAAGTTCAGTTTCAAGGGAAAATAGATTCACAACTCCAAATTTGTTGCAGAATTTTGGAAAACTAAGTTTTATAATTTTTACGGCGATTTGCTATGGAGAGTAACGATGGATGTGAGCAGGTATGGAAGCCACAACTAGAAAATATATCCTGAGTGATGATGAACAGTTGACTTCAAACAATAAATGCGCTTCCATTTCAGAATTACGATTTTACGTGCAGAATTTCAGATAAAAAGCTTCATTTTGCTTCATTTATTTGATTAATTTTCATGCTTGCCGCCATTTCAGAGTTTCGTTATGTATTACTGCTTTTTTTTTTCTTTTTTCTTTTGCTCGTGAATAACCTATTTATGGTGGGAAAAAGACTTTCACTTCTTCTTTCTGTTTTCCTCTTTTTTTTCTTGAAGTGGCCCCGAACATTTTACCCTTCTTGTTTTAAATAAAATTGAGTCGAGGTGTACATCTAACTGTGAAACTAACAGCATATGGACAAAATTACGTTTTTCATAATGAAACATGAAAATATAAGTGTAAATGCAAAAAAATTGAAATGTATGGACGTTTTGCACACTAAACGTCAAATGTAGGATGTGTTATGCCAATAAGCCAATCTTAAAATATCCACGTGTTTTGAAAATATTTATAAATAATTTAAATTATAAATAAATAAATTATAGATAAGTGAACAATAGATAATTTGAAATGAGTGTATAAAAAGTAACTTGATTTTGTATTGGATCAGAATCCGAAACAATCCTTATAACAAATTATGATGTTGAATATGTTAAAGAGGCCCATCATATGACCCTCGGGCAGCCCAATATTGCTTCCATTCCGCAACAAATGACAGACAAGGACAACACTCTCTCACTCTAATTATAATCCAATTTTATTAGCTCAACTCACGGGCACACTGAGCACACTAACACCCGAGTCAAGCCATTTGTAATTTTGCTACAAATTTCCTATTTCAACACAGTTCTCCATCTGGGTCTTTTTCTACTTTTGTCTATTAATCCACTGCCTTAAAGGTATGAACATTCTAGCTTTATTTTCTCTTTCACTTTTCTACTTTCTTTTTCTTCTTTTCCTTTTGGAATATTTTTTTCTTGTATTTCTGGAACTTTAGAATAATATGCAATGCATTTTCTTTGATTCGATGCAATAAGTTCAGGTATATTATATTGATTAGTAAATTCTTGATGTGATGTTCAGATTGATAATATGAAGATTTAAGTTCTTTTGATCCAGTTTCTTGAAATCTTGATCCATCAAGAATATTTTCTTTTTCTTTATTTTTTTGATTGATTTATTACTTTTAGTGTTTACTGATGATAATTTCTGTTGGTTCCATAAATGAATTGACTTGCATTTCAATTATTTTGGTTTTTTATAAAAATTATTGTGGAATTTCTGGATTGTAGGAATCAAATTACTGTCTTAATAGGGTTAGGCTAGATGTATTCTAGTCTTAATGCACATTTTATTTTGTTTTGGGTGTGCTATTTAATGGTTGGTACAGAGAATTGGATAGGGATTGAACATTATTAAAGAAGAAGAAGAAAAGGAAAGTTAGAATCTTTTTTATTACAATGTCTAGTCGTGTTAAGTATCGCGTATCAAACTTGCACTATATTTCTTTTAGGTGCTGACCTCAGTTTGAAAGATAGTATACATGGGCATGATTGTGAGGTAAGCGAGGAAAGAATTAGAGAGAGAAGATGTCGAGCAACAGAGGCACGCATTGGTGTTATAGTTGCAGGGAACCCATAATTCTTCAGAGACGATCATTGTGCCCCAACTGTGACGGAGGCTTCGTTCAGGAGCTTGACGATATGTTGAGCACGACTACTGAAAATCTTGATCAAAGGCCGAGGTTTATGGAGGCTGTGTCGAATTTTCTCAGACAACAAAGGACTGTTAGAAGCAACGTGACCGATGGCAGAGGGAGATCTGAAGGGGGTCCTCTGAATGGTAACTCGTGGAATTCGCTCCTAGTTTTTAGTGGTGATATGCCAGTTAGGATGCCCGGGAGTGGTGGGCTCTTAGAGTTTCTTAATGATGCTCTTGGATTTAGACGAGACAATGGCGGCGACTATTTTATTGGTCCTGGAGTGGAAGAGTTTTTCGAGCACATTACGAGCAACAATCAAAATGTTCCTCCTCCAGCTTCAAGATCCTTCATTAATGCTCTACCTACAATGAAGATTACAAAAAAGCACGTCCGTTCTGATTCAACCTGTGCTGTTTGTAAAGAAAAATTTGAATTGGGTTCACAAGTGACAAAGCTACCATGCAAACATCTATACCACTTGGATTGCATTGTTCCATGGCTACAACAACGCAGTTCGTGCCCAGTTTGTCGCCAGGAGCTAACTCCTCAGCAATTAAGCAACGAGTGCAATAATTACCGTTCTAGAGAACAAAATAGGAGCTGGAGTAGGAGATTTGGTAGTCGAGAGGACAGAACTGAGAATCTAGGCAGGAGGAGGAGATGGTCTTTCTTGTGGCCTTTTGGATCGTCTCGCTCCAGCTCTAGCCATAATGGAACAGCCGAACCTAGTTTAGTCGTCTACGGTGAACATAACCTACATGGATAGAACTCGTATTGGCCTTTTGAATATTAAGATCAATCAGTTTCAAGAATTTCCTGCTCTGTAATTCTTTGTAATCATAATGTTCCATCTCTAGTTGAACAACTACATCTCCTGTGGGAAAAAAGTGTCCATTCATAGTTTCGAATGAGTGGAATTCGTTTCATAATTGCCAATAAAAAAAGCCCTCAAAACGCTTTCGCATTTTTTGTTCTAATCATAACTGTTGTACTGCTCTGTACTTTGTATATCCAGCTTTCGTAATTGTTGACTGCTTTTCTTTGTGTTACAAAATATCCTGTTTCTCCGAGCTTTTTTCCGTTCAAGTCCTCTCACTCCAATACAAACTGAAATACATTTTTTCTCATTCCATTGAGTCATGGGTTTTGCAGTGTACACCGAGGTGTCAAAAGTAATGACCCCGGTGTACAACCCCCCACTTACAATAGGGGGCTCACGATTTTTTTTATTGGACGTTGACCCTCCTATTGTGAGGAGTTTGCACCGGAATACAAATAATAAAACCCTCAAGTCATTACTAGTTTTACTGAAAGATCAGACCCCAAGATCCAATGCAGTGATCATTGGTGTGGACCTACAGAATATAATAAATATTGGCATAACCCGATTTGGCAAACTAGTAGCCAATCTACTTTTAACAATGGAACATGGCCAGCATCCTATACGATAACAAAATGTGTATTAAGATTCATATTTTAAAACTTACAAAGAATTACGTGAACTATCAACCTACCACAATCCTCTCTAACCCAAACTTGGTATTCATCGACGTACACATAATAAAATATTTGCGTACCAATTACGTTCGACCAAGAGATAAATACCTGTGCTTTACCCGTACAAGTCAAACTATTTCCGAGATTCAATCTCTTCCTCTTCGAGTCAAAAAAAATGAGGTTTAGAGAAAATATTAACATTCGTAGCATCCCACATACTAATATAAGCATGAACTGAAAAATACAAATAAACTAAATAAAAAGCACAGCAATTTGGATATTGATAGTTCATCATCTCAAGCACGTTCATATGAAAAAGTTAATTAAACTTCAAAACACAATGCAAGTAACATGACACTCTAGAAAAATGTAAATGAGCTGACACAGTTTTTTCTAGTTTGTGAGCTCCATGATAGCAGAAACGATGTCTCCATCAGACTCCTTGAGAGCTTTGACTGCCCGAGCTCTTGAAACCCCAGCTTGAGTCATCACCAGCTCTATATCCTTTGGCTCAACACCAGTCTCGTCAACATCTTCATCATCCTGAGCAACTGTCACGGGTTCGGGTTTTGGAGCTATATTGCTGATATTAGGAGCCTTGAACTGCTCGGCAGCTTGAGTCTGCAACTGTGAACTCAAGTCCTCAATCTTTGCCTCGCCAAAGATGATGTATGTGTCTGAATTGGGGCTCTTGAAAACATCTGGCTTTGAGATGACAAACAGGATCTGAAACATAAATATCGGAAAAACTAAGTCTCAGTTGACACGTAAGATTATGGTCAGAATGGGGGACATTCGAAAAGTCAAATCAGAAATTAACTATCAAAGAGAACCAGTGAAAAGACTGACGTTCTTGCTCTTCTTAACAGTGACACGGCTGACCCCAGGGATGGGCTTCATTCCTAGTTTCAGCATAGCCTTGCGACTCTTTTTCTCACTCCGGCTCTGCTTTGACCTACCACTAGCATCTCCTTCTCCTGTCAAGAGTTATCAGTCTTTTATTCATTATTAAAAACAAAAAATTGTGCCTCAACTTTCCAGGAAGGGTCGGAAGTTATAATATATAGTCGAGATTTTAGCTCGTTCATACACAGAATTCGAACTAATCAAATCAGGGTTAATTCCTGGAAATGTAAGAACAGGTTTGGTGGGTATATTTACTCAATCTTGAAACCAAATTTTCTGCCTACAAGTAAAATCCAATTGTGAGTTTCCCTTATTAAACAAAGAGGCAACAGAGAGAGGCCTAATAAGGAACAACTTTAGATTCGCTAGCTCGGGACTGGGCTAGAGGACTCTCTATCATCCCCATTAAAAAGTGCAAAATGAGCTTATAATGGCTTTGCATGCATTCAAGGTGGAAGGTGGAATGAGAATGTTTGGGCTTTCTCTTTATGCTCTTTTGAGCTATGTAGTTGTAAAGATTTCAGTTTAGCAGCAAAGTTTTACCTTTCAACCAAATTAGCAATAAACTCAGATTATCTTTGAACCAGTTCTTTTATATATTTCACCTTAACTAGATTGCTCACTAAAACTAGAAGATTAACAAACTGGACCGTGATAATCCATTGCAAAACAAGGTATCCACCAATTAGCTCAAATCGACCCAGTAGAAACTAGAAACCATTTCTTTTCCACAAGAAAAAAATATATAAATAGGGTATCATTTAGGAAACTTAAAAGGAGAGAAATCCTTGGTTACTTAAATCAGAAAATATATAAATAAATTTTAAATAGCATAAGGAATCTTCTAGATTGTTCACTTATCAAAAAACTCATAAGAGTTTAGAGTTCAGTGCATATGATTTCCACAAATTCACGAGGACGCTGAAACCAATTAATAATTAATTTAGTGTATGTATCCAACAGACTACATTAATGTCCCACGACTTTGACTTCCATACATTGAGCTCAGTAATAGAATACATGTGATAGATCTATAAATCAAGAATTCTCAGTGCCAGGAGCAAAGATTCAGTCATGAGTCATGGTAATAAGCATACCTTCAGCACCTTCTTCATGATCATCCTCTTCATCCTCTTCTTCATCTTCGTCATCATCATCCTCAATTACTGGCTCCTCCTGCTGCAAAAATAAGTGTAACTATATAAAGATTCTATTTTTTTGCTGCATGTCCTTTTTTTCTTATAGAGGGAGGGAGAAGCTGGAGTTAATTATATCATACAACACAAGCAATTACTTGAAGGCAATCAAATGAGAGGTCTACATAGTTCCAGCGTTAGTACCTCACCCACCCTTGGGGCATGCATAGGAACATGAATGAAATGTTCCTTGAACTCAACATATAGCACTGAATTGATTCCTTCTAACCATTATTAGAGTGCAATATATGTCATGCATAGAACAATATAAGCATCATTCCTATACATACGTCTTAATGACCAAACACATATTAGAATAGAAGTTGAGAATCTTTATATGGCATTAACCAAATAACAAAGCACTTTGCAATTGCAGAATTGACTTCAACAGATCCTTTAGAGAGAAGCAACTGAATAGCTATTGAAATACAGCAAGGATGGAAAAGTCAACTTAGGATATTCGTTCCCAATGTGATTAGTCCTCCTCAAAGTATTGACATGCAAAATGACTAAAAACATTGAGCATATTTAATGAGATAAATTATTTATGAAGATATCATACAAATCCAAATCAAGAAACAGCAGATTGTTTCAGTCATGACAGTAATGATAGTAAGATGTCGCCCTATGGTCTATGTAACAAATACTATATAATTCAAATAAGAGTGTAATAAGATAGATGTATGTTATCTTGGGCAATTGCTAGATTTTCTTTTGCAAACAATAAATTAATGGACATAAATTGATTCACGACATTAGGCATGTTTTATCCTTTTTTAATCTAGATTATTTTCTAACAAAAAACAAGCAATTTTCCTTTTGACCGCAGCAATAAAACATGAGATTTGTTTTCATATGCCTTTTGTACAATAATACAAGAAAATCAGGGTGTGCATTAGACATGAAGCGGATATTAGAAGCTGTAAGGCTACCATCATAGAATTAGACACGTCTAATATGAAAATTGCAATAATATGTTGCATAGCATTTTTTCATTTGCATTAACTTATCCTACGGGGCAATTACTTTCTCTTCTGTGATCAATGTGATTCTACAAAAGAGTAAAAGCTCAATGATGCCCATATTGAATTTCAAAATACAGAAAATATTTAGTTTTTACCGTTGTTACAAGTGTTATATATGTTACGAAAGCAAGGTTAAATAAGATGATAGTTAATGAATCCATCCAATAAATAAATTGTGGTATCATTTGAAATTTCATATTAACTACTTTTAAGATTCATTAGGAAAAAAGAGATGGATGATGACAAATCATAAGAGGATAATATAAAATAACTAACTTGCACAATCCAAGATGTTCTTAAGACTTGCATATTAAATTGATGATGTAAGATAGTAGGTAATTGATTTATGGTGTAAATTCCACCTTAACAAAAATAGGTGAAGCCATGGCGATCGTGGAGATCCAGGGAGATACGATATTACTATTATAGTATTTTTCAAATCTAAAATTGGAACTGCTTATTACCAAAACATAATCAATTCTCAGTCACTCCATATACAATTCTTACGATTCCTCGAATTTTTCATTTCTCCTTTAAATTCAACCAATTTGCATACCCATCGATTTATCTGTTCTCTCCTCTTTGTTTTATTTACCTTCAGTTTAGTTACAAACTAAATCTAACCTTTTATTACATACACAAACCTTTCAATTTTTTAAATTTTCGCCTAAGCGTTTATACTGATATCTGAGACAAATCATACTAGCATCACTTTTACAAGAATTAAACTAAAAATAAGCAATTGAAGTCAAAACGAAACATAAAAACTTTAATATTCAAGAAGCTAATACAGTCCAAACCCCCATTAGATTCAAAGTTTCATAAAAATCAGTGTCTTCGAGAGAGAGAGAGAGAGAGATTTACATCAAGCTTTTGTTGTTCAAGCTGAGCGGCCATGATTTCCTCTTGTGATTGAGCGGTCATGGTTGATTATCGGCGATAGATGGGGAGAGACTATGAGCGGAGAAGAATACGAAAGGCTTAAAACCCTAGAGAGTTGAGGGCAAACGAAGAAATTCAAAATGACTATATACCGTGAAAGACTGTAAGAAAATGGGGAATAAATTCTTCAATTTTGTCGGTCAAATCCCTATCTCTTCCTTTCTTTTCTTTTCTATTTATTTTTTAATATTTTTAATTTCTTTTATTTTTTGTATTCCATTATTCAAAATGTTGTTTACTTAGGTATTAATCTTTTCTGTGTACGTGGGATTTTAGAAAATAATAGATTTTGACTTTTTGATTTTCAATAATCAATTTTGTATTTTGGTGGATATAATCGGTTATTTTTGTGAAAGTGAAAATCACAAGATCTTTGTGAATATAGATATTAATGTCAAAAGTTGAAAAATGTATGTGAAGCACTGCAAAAGTCAATTGAATAAAAATATATTTCATCAACACATTGTAGGTGGTCAAAGGATCTCGAAAACCCACCAAAATATGAAAGTCGAGAGAAAACGCAGTCTCATTCAAGAGTGCATAAACATGTGTATAAGCTTATACTAACCCGTAATTTTAGAATCCACATCGACATTTGAATTAGATTTGCTAGGCTTAGTTGTTCCGCCCTCAACTAGTTACAATTGACATCAATTGTGTACGTCATTAGTTAAATACCAATTGCAAAACGGACGAAAAAATAGATTTACTCATCTAGATGTGAGAATCGTATTCGACACAGGCTGCATGGTCCAACAACCTGGTGTGATTGGGCATATGTGAAAAATAATTGAGAATAATTGACAAAGGTTAACATTTCATTTCGAGAAATTATTATATTTTATTTCATTTTTGTAAAATTGCAAGTATTCATAAATTTATAATAGCAAATAAAATATTTATGTACATTGTATATTGTAACAGCATCGATACACTAAGCGGTAGATATATGTAATTTGTTTCTCTTTAAAAAAAAAACCCCTATATTGCAGCAAATTGAGGATTTGTTTGCTAAGTTTTTAACAAAAGTTGATAAAATGCGTTATTTAAAAGTTAATAAAAATTGTCATCCCGTAGATGTGTGATTAAAATTGAAATTTGATCGATTAAAAGGTTAACAATTTTACTAAACAAGTACTAGGTAACACCTCCCTTAGAATATCACAATGACCGACAATTTAGATGCACAAACCTTTGTAAGAACTCAAATATCTAAAAATTATGAAAACTTCATTGCTGTCAATATAAGAAATTGTGATTCATAGTCTGTAACCTTAGCACATGTTTGGTGGCCATTTTTTGAAAAATATATTATTTTAAATAGTGATTTTTTTTTTATTTTTTTTATTTTTTGGAAAATGTTTGATTAAGAAGTATGAAATTTTTTTGGCTTTACGTGTAAAATATAATATTGTGTAAATATGTGGCTGAAAATGAGTATAGAAAAAATAATTTTGAAAGAATAGGAAACAAACAAGGGCTTAGATAGGATGTTTAGGAAAAAGAAATTGTGACTTTGATAAATTAAACATAGCTACAGAATTACAATCAATCCATGAAGCATGTTTCGATCAATACGTGAAAGAATGAGAAACAAACAAGGGCTTAGATGGGATGTTTAGGAAAAAGAAATTGTGACTTTGATAAATTAAACATAGCTACAGAATTACAACAATCCTGAAGCATGTTTGGATCAATATGTGACATGAATCAATCAATATAACCATTTTTCAAATGTAGAAGTGTGACTCAATAATGCGACGTTGTTCATCTTAACTTAAATAATAGCCATATGTTGCTAGTGTGACATTCTATAAGCTTCTTATCATCTAATGGTTGTCAAAATAATTGTGACCCCAAATGTGATGAAAACCATGACTTCTATTTTAGAGGCTATAGCTCGTAACGTGCTCTTGTGAAATGTAACTTCGTTATGATTCGTTTGTCTTTTAATAGTGTGCATTTATGAGTATCAACTACAATGATATCATGTGACTATTTTGTTTTATGAACTATTTAAATTCCTCGATAGCGGTTGAAGTAGATGACAATAATTGGCTGAATGATTTTCCCATATGGGATCTCTCGCATTATATAGAAAGAGGTTTACATAGATTCCACTATAGTTAAATATAAATGAATCGTAAATATGAGAAAATACAATTATTTACATAATTAAGGTAGTATAGGTTGTCTGTAATCTTCGTTGATCTTATTAACATCCCTACTCAAATTGATGTTGGACGATCTTAAAGCATCAATTTGCTGACAAGAAGCTGATGTTGTTATCGAGTCATCACCTCGGTAAATACATTAGCGATTTGAACATTAGTTGTGATATGCGGAAAAGTAATAATTCGATCATCATAAGCCTCACGTTTAGAGTGATAATCCACTTCAATGTGCTTAGTGTGCTCATATAACACATGATTAATAATAATTTGAATGGCATTAGTGTTGTCAGCATGAAGTGAAGTAGGATCAAGTTGAGGGCAACCAAGCTCCGCAAGAAGACCACGAAGCCAAACAATCTCAGAATAGGCAGAAGATATAGCGCGATACTCTGATTCAGTGGAAAATTTGAAGATAGAATCCTGCTTCTTACTTTGCTATGAGATGCGTGCACTACCCAAGGAACATACACCAACCTGTAATCAAACGATGGGTATCCATAAATCTAGCCTAATCAACATCGCTATAGCCCACTAACTTAAAGAGGAGAATTGACAAGAAAGAAAAGGTCCCTATCGGGTGTACCAACAAGTATCTAATAATGAGACGAACCAAACATGGGCATAGAAAGAGGTTTACATACATACCACTATAGATAATCTAAATATGGTAACAATAAATATGATAAAATACAATTGTTTACATAATTAAGGTAGTATAGGTTGTCCGAAATCTTCGTCTATCTTATTAACGGTTGAAAGAGAATAGGGTAAGGTCTCACATTAAAGGTAGAACTCTTTAGCAGACGAAAATTGGTTAATCCCTCTTCATATTATGGTGGATGTTTTTTTCCACACGAGTTTTATAGGATGAAACATGACTCTTTTTACCATTATACACTCATCAATGATCAATTAAATATTTCATAAAGCTTACTCTTCATTTCCAATAAATTAATGACCAATTCACAATGGCACCGACCGGCACCACACCACCACATTTAGAGATTTCAAATAAATAAATAAATGGAGCGATCTTATAATATCTTTCCAAAAACTACCCTGGCCGACAATTGAATAGTGTACAACATATACTTGTGTAAGCTATGGAGACAATAATTATTGAACCATTGGCCACTTCTTTCTTCTGCCAAAATTTTCTTTCCCAAATTTCCCAATGGCTATTTGTTCTTCCTTCTGCTTTAATTAGTGTAGGTTGACCTCTGAATCAGAATGAAAACCAACTTGCATACAGATCATGTCTCCACTCTCCTCCACATACAAGTTACCTACGTACTTGAAACACACAAGTTAAAGGCGTAAGACCAAAACCTTTGAAATAAAAACGAGGAGGCCACGGTCGTACATGCTATGACATTCAAGTATAAAAAGGACAAAAGTATATTGGGTGCGGGAGAGACAAAAATTAGGAAGAAAAATGGGAATCATGATTTATTTTTAAGTGAGAATACCAAATTTTGAATACCACTAAATATAATCTAGTATGACAATATATAGACAAATGAATGAGCTTGAGGTGCCTTAGATGCTTGGAACAGCCTCATACTGACGAGTCGCATTTCAAGTGCAAAGATGTCAAATTCTAGCCATCATAGGTCTGTGACGTCAATAATATCACACGTGGCTCAAGGTGTCATATTAAAACTGTTCTAGAGCTTAAGGCTTTGGAACCTAGCCGCGTCAATGTCCACAAGCTCATCTAATGTGGCCAGATATTAGGCCCATACCAATCTTCTTGGACATAAGAAGTGACAAGTTTGCACAGAGTTATATCGCATTGAAGGTTGCCATCAACGAAGTGTTGGCGATGCTCTCGACATCTCAAAAGATAATCGTGATGAAGCGATGGGATGTGCACTCATTGCCTTAGAGGCGTTTATTGATGATGTAATCGAATGTCTTCATCGCATCGAAAATAGTAATGGCAAAGGCAACTTACTCTTACTTGAGTGCCTGGAGAATGCCTACGTGACATTTTGCTTGCTAGCAGTCGCATAACACACAGGCAGGTAGATGCATAACAATAGTTCCATAATTCCAAGGTCTTGATTGTTTATATGAGGTCTTGGACTTAGGTTTTGAAAATTTACTCCTTTGGAACTTGTTAGGTGAGACAGTGTTACGGAGGTGCTCAATTGTTTTGCCCCTTTTTTTTTTTTTGGTGAAGTGTAGGCGTCTGAGTATTGGAGTGCTCATCGAAGTGACATAATAATCCTTCAAGTCAAAACATAAATATTTATAGAATGATGTTGACTTTAATTTGGAGCATAACTTCATCGCTGAGACGAGCAAATAGTCTTCTATTTCATGGATTCTCTTTAAGAAAATGTAGAGTTCCATTTGAGGAAGCAATTCCAGAAGAAGAGATGAAATCCCATTTGAGGACGTATGTCACACCCCAAGTCCAAAAACCCTAGTGATTAGATTTTTCTTTAACATAATAAACATTAGTAACTTTCATTGATGAAAAGAATTTGTAGAAAACTTGTTACATAACAAAAAAATAAAGGCAATTAAATTAAATGTTAAATTTATATCTAAGTGAGTCAATATTTAGATGTCTTAGTACTAAGTCCGTCTCACTATAAGTAGTCGTCTCAAATCATCCTCCCTTCATTTGAAAAATAGGGAGGGATAATATGGAATGATCTAACACCTGTTAAAGTAAATCTCACGTATATAATGTATGCTTATAATACGCACATAAATTACTTTAAATAATTTTTTTTCTCAATATATATTCCAATTTTTTTCATTTATTTAAAAATTGTAAATTAACATTATGAGCTCACTTAGTACATCGTCTAGCAAATCAGACTGTAATGACTATTTTTATTTAAAACACGATAAATCTATCAGTAGTTCCGCAAAGAGGTTAACATTCAACATTCGATATTAGTCAGGTAAATTTGTTTTCCACGTCTCATTTTCACTCACGCCTTTTATGGAATAGATATACAATTCTTTAAAAAATTTGGGATACATCTCTTCTAAAAAAGTAGTATTTTCCAATGTTATCATTTATCGCCCTACAACTCATACATGCTAATGGATGCATCAACATGATTATATATATTCAATAAAATGTAATATGATGCACGTGTACACATATAACACTGACACGTAAAGGGTAATTAACGAAGTTTATTTACTAGGAAAGTTGTATGTAGCACATTTTTACATTCAATATTGTAGCATACAGATGGAGAATGGAAGGTTACTTATTTGTATACCTTAACAATTTACTTTCAGGATAATAAGAGGAGATATCCTTAATCGCCCAAGAAATTAACGTGCCCAAACTCCTAGGTTATTATTATTATTGAGAAACCTCAATATACTCGTCATTTATTTTGTTTTACTTCATGCTCCATAAATATAAGTATGAACAAATCTAAGAATATGACATCAGTTAAACAGATCAAACATGTTATAAATATTAACATTTTTTTCATAAAAGACACTTAAAATATACATAGAATAACTCACAATTTAAAATGATAACTAAAAATAAAATAATTAAATCTCTTCATGGAAAATTTAAAATAAGAGCAATGCTGGTTGTACATGGCCATGTATCATCAGTGGCGCCCCCTATAGGTAGGTGGGTGGGTGGGTGGGGGGGCTTGGGCGCCCCGGTAGTACATGGCCCAACCATCAAATTCCTTAAAATAATGTACGACCTTAATTCATATCTTTTTAATTGGTCAGAGAGACGTCAAAAATATTATACAAGTAATTAAATGTTATAAACATGGTAATAAAGTGATTTCTTTATTGCATGAAGTAATAACAACTCGAACCTACCCGTAATTGAAGAAAACTTGACAGAACACAAAAAATAGAAAAATGGAATGCAAAAGATCCAGACAAGAGTTGAACTCTTTGTCCTTAAGATAAATTTGTTTCGTACAGGTGTTGACGGTGAATTGTCAATCGTCTCTAAGATACAACGATCAATTCTTGTGATGGTAGCACTTCGAATCATAAGAAATGATGAGTCGAATGAAATTTTGTACTCCATTTTGTATGAAATGAAAAAAAAAAATTGATGCAGAATTTTTGCTATGAACTTGATATTAATGTATACAATGATTGTATGGAATTGAATTGAATGAAAAAAAAAATTTGATGCAGAAATTTTGCTATGATCTTGATATTAATGTATGCAATGTTTGCGTGGAATTAGAGTGAATGAAAACCATCATAGAAAGGTTTCATTTATAGAGGTTGAATAATTGCAGTTAGAAAGACACAACCAAAAATTAACTTGTTCACGAAAAATTGCATATGTTCATCGATCGTTTGTTGATCACTAGCCTCACCTCTTGAGCGATTTTTTCAATAACTCGAGCGTTTGCTAAGCATGAGGCAATCGTTTATGTTTTTTGAATTTTCGTTTAATTAATTCAAAAATAATGTTTATCAACCTTATTTCATTTACTAATTTTTCATTTATCCGAAAATAGTTTTTGACTTTCAAATATACCAAACTCATCTATTTGAGGAGTAAAACATGTTTGACTCATTTTCACCAAATTCAAGTAGCGGAACCCATTTAAATATTTGGTCAAATATTGATAAAAATGATCTATTTATAACATTTTCTAACAATTCCCTACTTAAATGGAAATAACTAATATGCATATGAAATGCAAACTCTAAAAAGGAGTACAAACAATAAGTTATAGTATCAGGAGACGTTGCTTTTAGCTTTGAACCTTCCTCAATAGAATATAATCAAATTTACTAGACTAATCAATGAACATAATGTATTGAATTGTTTAGTTGTCTGTGTAAATCAAGACAATTGTATTAACATCATAATTTTCTAACAAATTCGATTCTCATAGTTGTGTTCATTTTGGCCATGAAAAACTCTTAGTTTCATAAGTGATTTTAAAGAATTTATGCCTCAAAATTCCCATAAAAGTTGTCCAACTTCACACTTATATATGTAATCGCCTATAGTATTCTACCATATTTCACTTGGCTCCTCCAGAATATAGGAATGACTAAAAGAATAAATTATCCTAATACACTTTGCAACATAACACTTTTATTATCTACGAAATGGGTAGAAGTGATCGTCTGAATAATTTATAACTTAGTTGTCCTATTGAATCAAAATCTTTTGATCTCCAATCAACATTGTTAGATTACTGCTATGGTGATTTTAATCAATAGGCTTTAAGTCCATTCTCTGCGAAAGATTGTATACTTGATCTCTCGATAATCCTTTTATGAAATGATCCACTTTGTTTTCTTCGATTTGACAGTCAATAAAGAGTATACCATTTGAAGTTGTTGTTCAATGGTATTGTGTATGCGATGAATACGTTGAAACTTACCATTTGTAATAAACATGAACTCCTATAATTTAAACCATTATTTATGTAGGAGTATATTAGAAAAAAAGTAAGTAAAATTTATATTTTCAATTATATTAATTATATTTTTAAACTGTGTAAAAATAGAAGCAAATCTATCATTATAAGACGTAGGGAGCAGTAAGTATTTAACTAAGCAGGGAAAATATTATGAAGATTAAAAAAAGTAGGGTATATTTCATTCTTTTGGAAAAAAGAGGGTAACTAATGTAATTTCCTCTAAATTTTAGGTGAGGTCCCAAACCTTTTATTTTTGTAGTTGGGGTTCCAAACCTTTCATCATATTTGCAACCAGAGGTAAATTCATCTATTTGATTGCCAGTTGACCAAAAGTGTTTTGACCAAACAATTTTTTTATATTTTCTTTTCTTTTTATTTAATTATTGTAATTATTTTATATGGGGTAATTTGGTTCGATCGTTGACTTTTGGTCAACCAACGATCAAATAGACAAATTTCATCCACATATCCTTTAGCTGTACTCAAGACGTAAAGTTTGGGACCTCAGCTGCAAAAATGAAAAGTGAGGATATAGTATGCAACAATTAAAAAGGTTTGGGACCAAGCTACAATTCTCCCATACTTCTATTTGAAACTTTTATTCGTGAAGTACTACGTAAATTTTTTACAAGTGTGTGTGCGTATTAGAATTAGTTATTTTTTGTTCACCGTTTAATGTTACTTTAATTTTTAATTTTTTTTAATTTATATTTTCTATATAATTCACTGCTATGTTTAGATAATTATAAGTATACATTTTTATAATAAAAAATTCAATATATTCCAATGTTGACACTAGGTTGCATAATTTGAAAGTTTTTAGCATGAAATCTTGGACATAGAATAGTTGACAAGACAAATAGTTACATTGTGAACATTTTAAATGTATTATACCTTTCTTTTACATTTAATCAACAAATCGAATAAAATATATAGACAATGAAAGGTATTCAAGTTACATTGTGAACATTTTAGATGTATTATACTTTTCTTTTACATTTAATCAACAAATCGAATAAAACATATTCATTTCTTGCATAATTGATATCACATAACTTCTTCGATTGTTCAAGAAATTGGACTAATGATTTAATTGAGAACCTCATACGACGTCACTATTTAATGCACAGCGTTTAACACTTGCTTGCAAACTTACGATAAAAATGTGTAATTTTGTGAATTTTTAGGAGGATTGAGAAGAATAGCATTTAAAAAGTTTATACATTTACTTATAAGTAAATAAGCAAATTTTAAAATAAACGACTGATTTATTAACGAACATTTGAAGATATACAATGGAATTGGATGTTGACCTTTTATAAATTATTATACGGTAGATGCACATGTACAAACGCTGGTTTTAATTGAATTGGGTCACGGGCTTATGCGGTGCGCCCCACGGAATGGAAATGGGGACCTTAAATTTTTTAATTTCATGCCCGTGAATGGCGGGCAGGCAGCCGGTCAATTGTATTTGGACATGCTGACTGAATTTGGAAGCGAAAGACTCTCCTTTCACTTTCCCAAGCAATATAAAGTTTCAAGTTCACGGTTCTTAGGAGCCATCCACATGGAAACTTGCCCCCAAATTAATTAAAAATATGATACATTGCATTCAAGCCCACACATATTCAACTACCATTCTACTTATTTAAAAAATTCACCTTTTTCTTTTTCTTTTAAATTTCAATAAAGTATTTGTATGCGAATATATTAGTGAGTACAAAGTCATTATATAGTGTAAATAAGAGAGTTGCTCGATAATAATTCTTAGAGGAATCTTGATTTCTAGTTATATTTGAGTGTCGGACTCGAAATGTTGTCAACTTAAGGTGTGCTTTGCAAAAGGGCAATTTTGGAGGCGCTATTAAGAAAATACCGTTTTATAAAAATGGCCAAAGTTCAATCAATTTTTCAAATGATATATTAATTATTAAGTGAATATCTTGTAACAAAAGTTGTGCACTAATTTTCCTTACATACTTCGTAGGTAGGCACAACTTTTATTACACATATTTTCATAGAGCAAATAATATATCATTTAAAATATAATTGAATTCAGAGTTTAGCATGGAAAACAGAGTGCAATTCGAAATTGTACATAAAAAAAATCATGCACATTTGTAGTTAGATGTCAAACAAACTCGAGATATGCACCGTTTGATTGAATTCCTGACTTCAAATGCGCATACAATTTTGAACTACAACTTCAAATTGCACTTTGTTTTTTTAATGCTTCGTCAAGATCTGCGTAATAAAAGTTTTACATTAATTTCGTCTCAAGCACCACGCAGGGGCAAAATTTCTCCAATGGAGGCTAAGTTAAAACTATATAATTGGTAATTTTAGGAGGTGGAATATTGGCTTTCTTGTCAATTGGTTTACCTACAATTCAGTTAGGCTTGCAATTCAGGATGGGAAAATGTTCTAGGTTGGTTGAGCGTCCCCTTCGATATCAAATAAATAAAATAACGCATCCTTGTTTTGGGTAATCTTTTACATCACCGTGTTGAAATTTTTGATTTATCACCAACATGGTATAAGTACAGTTACCAATTTTATTTAAGTAAAATACGGATTTCATTTGAATTGAAATAATCTTTCTATTAAACAATAAAATAATTAGTGAATGATCGAATTTAATTATCGTGAATTCACAAAATCAATAAACGTTTAGATTTAACGTATGAAACGAACTAGATCTCGATGTAATCATCCATGTTATCAAAGATATCAAGATGAATATGAACATAATTTTTATTTTTATTTTTAATTTTTGACAACTTCTCGTTTTAGATGGAAATGTTCAATCTAATATCATAGTTAATTTTTATTCTATTTAAGTATAAAATTTTCATGTTTGATAAAAACCTAAACTTATGTTTGGTCCCCTTTTTTTTTTAAATTCATTTTCAAACACATATTCTCCCATAAAATAATTTTACACGCAAACTGAATTTTTTTAACCACACATTCTAAAAAAAATCATTATTTCAAAATACATTTTCTTACAAAAAATTACTACACGTGAATATGCACATTTATAATTTCTTGATGACATCGTTGGGACTAAAAAAAGGAGCTTTTGTATAATTTGTCAAATAAAGTAATAAATTGACAATTGCATTTGAGAAAATAACAAGGAAAGTCTCTAGTTTTTTTTATGTCTTATTTAGATATTCTATATTTCTATAAAGATCATTCTCGATATTTTTAGTTCGTTACAAGTTGTTATTCAAGCAAAATGAGAAATCCAATGCAGGTTTGTGTACACTTAAAAATTGCAATTCTAATTTTTCACAAATAAGTTAAAAATATATTGTTACTACATGACGAATAAAATAAAGAGTAATTATTTGAGATATTAATTTTCAGTAATCTTGTTACCTCAAATAAGAAAATGTCAAATGAAATGATTATTGCAGTTGATTCCTATGAATAATATTATTCTAAAATAAAAGATATTATTTTTAATCGAGCCAATACTTATATAAGTGATTTTTTTTCATTTAAAATTTATGAAAATGGAACAGTGACTTAATTACCGACAGTACTATGTTTCCTATGCTCTCTAATTTGGACAATAATTTTTTGTAAACAGTAGTTTCCATTTAAGGAGGAAACATAAAATCCAAGAAAACAGATAATCTCATCAATGTATTCATTTCCACTTTATTATCACTACAAACAACAGTTGATCTGTACAAGTTACTTCAAATCCAAACCCTAAGAAGAAATGAATGTTTTCTCTCACTCCAACCTTTAACCACTCACCAAAAATTCCCTACTTTATTTTTTTCTATCTCCATACAGGAACAAGAAATATTAGAAAGGGAAAGAAACGACAGCCATGGATTCTCTCTCACCAAAACACACCAGCAATGGAGCCTAGAAAGAAAACCCAAAAGGAAAAAAACAAGAACAATCCACATTGCTGAAATTTACTGCAATGGGGAAGGCAGAGGATGATCAGCCTTTGCCTAGTACAACTCTTGATACTCAGAGTGCAACTCCGAGTGCAGGGAACAGTAATGGGTGCTGCTTGGGTTGCAGTAGACTACTTAGAAAGGTTGTGACTCTCAGATGTATATTTGTTTTGGTGCTCGGTGTTGCAGTACTTCTATCTGCTGTTTTTTGGCTTCCATTCTTCCATTTTGGGGGTCGAAAGGATCTGGATCTGGATTATCCAGGTTGGTGTGACTATATTTCGTATCACATTTTTTAAATTAGATTTGGATAGTTAATATGGCACATGAAGATCTTTGTGTGTGTTTTGTGATGCTAGTGAATTATGTTTGTGCAGTTCATAAATGGGTTTTGAATCGGGTTTGATATATTGTTGGATTTTGGGATTTTTGGCTATTCTTTTGGGAGATTAATCATTTGAATTTTTATGGGTGATTGGATGCATTCTAATTTTTAGGGTTGTTGAACAATTTGAGTTGTTTTTTCTCTTAAAGATTTTGGTCATAGGAAATAGCAAATTGAAAACTCATGAGCTACATTTTGGATTTCATCATACACGTAATCGTGCATTTTAGTGTTGTATACTGTTTGATGATGGGATTAGATCTCTTTTCTTACCTCTCTGGCTCTTCATTTTGTTTGTTGATTGGATTTCTCCTTGATTAATGGAAATGTAAACTTTAAATTTCACTGTTCTCGATGAGGTCAGATCTTACCATTGGAATGTGTAAATTCAAGGTTGTGTAGGAAAGTTCTGTTATTTATTGAATCATGCTGCCGGTGTCATGTTTTTGAGTTTTCATTTCCAATTTACAAGATTAATTTTGTAGAGCTTTAGGTTCTTGAGTTGATAGATTACAAATAGTTTTGATAGTTATTTGAGGGATTCTATTCAGAATTAGTGTGTTTAATTAACTTTTGATTGGTAGATTATATCCAAGGTTTCTCAGACTTTTAGCGCAGCTGCTGGAGAAGTAAGTTCTTGTAGCATTTAATTGTTTTTAGCTGTTCAAAGATATTGTAGAAGAAGTATGGCATCATTTTTTTTTTCTTGCACGTGAACAACCTAATTTGTTCGTTACTTTATTTCAGTCAATTACTCACTGCCACCTTATGGCATGCTTGAGCATTAAGCGTTACAAGATGAGAGGTTGCCCGCAACAGTACTTCATATGACATAATAGAACTGAAAAGACTAATCTTCTTGAATTGAAAATGTTGTAATAGGATTCAAACATATTACCACCGAGCTATGTCTAAGAAAGATTAGAAAGTGTGATAAGAAATAGAGAAAAGAATCTCCTTCTAAGTCTACTAACCTACTTTTTAGGATAGAGAGCATGAAAGCTTTCATTCTTGAAATTATAGTTACGGCAGTTGTATTAATGAAGTGAACTTTGTGGCAATTCAAGTATCATTCTAGATTAGACTAAGCTGCTGTTCGTTCTAATAAAAATTAGATTTTATGTATATTTTGATTAAAGTTTGTGAAATACTGAAATTTGTGGTTGAAAAGTTGATAAAGTTGAGGGTCCACGTAATATGTGGTTATAAATGAGTTTGAAAAAAAAAGTTATAAGAAATGGGGATCAAACAAGGGCTAAATTGGTGGAGAGAGTGCAAACCTTAAGGATTGAAGAAAAGCTTAAATTATTGACCTATTATTGAACACCGACTATCAAATATGACATGAACGAGGTGAGGTATGCCTAAACAGAGCGGAAAGTCCTAATAGAAGGGATTGTGATGTATGTCATACTTTACTTGCTTGATCCTCTTTTCAAACATGGGAGATNATAAGGTACGCCTAAACAGAGGGGAAAGTCCTAATAGGAGGGATTGTGATATACATCATACGTTACTTGCTTGATCCTCTTTTCAAACATGGGAGATAAAAAAGAAGGTTCAGTAGTTCACACTACTCATTTATTGGAATCTGCACAATGAGATAAGAAGTGATGAGGTGAGATGCACCAAAATCATGTGGAGAAGTCTAATACGTAAAGGTGGTTGGACTCTACATCACATTTCATGTGTTCGGCTCTCAATAACTTTGTATACTAGGTGATAAGCTTTGGGCCTCTTTTAAGTGCTTACATGGCTATCTTAAACTGGTAAATCATTCATTTCAGATTTAGTAATTATAATGCTTCAGCATTATTGCATTTATTCAAAAGGTTTTATTTTCATCCATAACTTCTTTTTGTCTTATGGTGGGGCACAAATTTCATCATTTACTAAAATTTTAAATATCAAAGTTGAGGGTTTAGATACATTTTACGCTCTTCCCTACTTATCACCCGCTTTGATTTCTAGGATTTATCATTTTCTTGTCATTTTGATTTATGTTTTGTGCTTACATGGTATGTTACGGCGTTTCCACTATTTTGTCACTTTGTGATAAAATTAGTAAATACAAAGTGAATGTGAGTATTCTCTCTCCAATTATTATTGTTTTGTATAAAGACTTATTATTTCTCTTTCTTCATTTATTGGTAACACCTCTCTACTATATTACTTTTACGTTTTATGACTGTGTATCCATTTGGCAAAATTTATAAATTGGTCAAACTTTATTTTCAACCACATATTTTAATGGACCCACAAGTATTATCAACTTATTTACTATTAATTTCTATCTATTTTATAAATTAAACCATTTATAAATTCTTCCCAAACAAAGGCTATTATATTTCCATAGAAGCTCTGTTAGCCATTCTATATTTTAACATGTTTGGTGATGTAGACTCGACAAGAAGGTAGATATAGACTTTGTTTGATTTTCATTTTTTTTTTTCAAAATACATTTTTTTTTTCTTTTCAATCACACATTCTTGAATAGAATAATATTACAAGCAACTCAAAAACATTTCCTTCATTTTTTTACCAAACATTTTTCATCAATCTACTGATCCAAAATACGTTCTACCTAAAAAATGGGGCTCAAACAGGCTAATAATTTAGGTTGCCAATATATGTTGAAGCCAAGTTTTCTTAAAGGGAAATTAAGAGAAAGCATTGAATAGGGGCCAACTCATTTGCACACTCTTAAAGTTCTTGAAAGAATTAAAACCATATAAGCTGAAAAAATTAGATAATTTCATGGATTAAGTAGAGGCCATGTTTATAAGCTCTTAAAAACTTGACTTACAAATAACTACTTGCCAAAAGCCTACCCATCAATATGTGGTAAGACACGAGGGCTTAAATACGACCAAAATGAGCTTAAAATTCATTAGTCATTGCAAAAGCTTATGAGAAAATCCTAGAATTCATAAAATAATCGCAATTTGTGAAATGCATAATATAAGTTTCTGATTTTTTTATGCTTCAATTATTGCCTGGATTGGAGGAAAACTTGCTCTCGAGTTTTGACTTTCCACAGCTATTAGATCGCCCTAGTGTTTTGACTTCCAATGATTATTAGGTTGTCCTATCAATCAATTCCATTGTTTTTGCTTGTTCTTCCGTCTTGTAAAATCAGTTTTTCCATGTAACGATTCTATGTTGTCTGTGATAAATTTTACTGTATAAATTTGCTTCTGCGATTTGTCCATGTAGCGTATCTTGAATAGCGAAGTCAGTATGTGTACTTTTCAATATGTCTTTCAATCTAATCAGATGATAAGATTGTTCAATCGACTTGAACTAAAATAAGGGGGAAAAACTCTCTACAATTGAGATTGAACTCAAGAAAAATTAAGAACTATTACTATTGAATAATGACAAGTTAATGTACCACAGGAGCCTGAATTCTCACTTGTTAACCAAAACATAAAGTCAACTGGCAACTCTAAGAATTACGATACCAAGACACCTTAAAACAACTTGTAAAAGGAAACAAGATACCCAATTGCATCCTTTTCATTCTCCCAAGAAGTGTGCATATAAGCTATGTTGTCATTTATTTAGATTGGCATGAACCACAAAATTAAGATCTTTGCATTCTGAAGATACCTCTCCCCCTTCAGTTCACTATATACTCCAAGATCTCTTTCTCATGCATATGCATGTATCTTACAATTTGTACTTGTTACTAACTAGGACTAATTTTCATGTCTAATAATGAGTCATATTGAACAACTTTTGGGACTCACTTTATCTGTTAGTTGGGGACTATTATCTACTCATCGTTCAGCTCTTTAGGTAGTTCAATTTATTTTTCGTAGTCTACACAAATATAGGTAGGTCAAGGATTATGGCTCGTTTGCAGAGTTGGCCGATAAATGTAAAAAGATGAAGCAATGCAAGATTTGAGGCTATAAATTTGATCATTGTAGTTGGCATTTCTAGTATGAGCATGAAAGTCAAGGCAGGCACAAATGAGCAGTTTAGCTGAATTTCCAACCACTGCTTATGGAAGTTAGATGGTTCAAAATTTTGTTGTTTTTGGATTGTAATTCATGAATACTTTGTGCTAAAGACAAGATTTGAATGATATACATGTGGGTTTCTCTAACATTATAAGCTTTTAGATTAAGTGGTTCCACACATGGCTATTTTATTTATCATTAATTTGAATCAACAAGGCTACTTTTCTTTACGATTGTATTTATGAATTCTGTGTTGCAAACCCGGAAGATTTCCAAAACGTAGCATAACCTGGACCACTGCTTCGTCTCATTCTGAGCATTTGTCCTCTTTGACATTTTTGTTTGATATTCTCAGGTCGTGATATAGTGGCAAGTTTTATGATTAAGAAGCCTGCTTCTTTTCTCGACAACTATGTCATACAACTCGAGAATGATATTTTTGAAGAAATAAGTTTCCCCACAACAAAAGTACAGACAGTTCCCCTCTCATCCAGTTTTAAATTTGTTACTGTTTTTTATATATTTGTATTGATTCTTGCTCTCCCCGTAATGTAGTTTTCTTCTATGACAGGTGGAAATAGTAACTTTCACACCAGCTGGATCAAACACAACAAATGTAGTGTTTGCAGTTGAATCTGATGCAACAACCCGCAGTTTAATAAGATCTTCTTTTGTCTCCTTGGTTACTCATGTATCGTACCTGCATTTGACTCCATACTTGTTTGGGGATCCTTTTTCTTTTGAGGTGCTCAAATTTAAAGGAGGGATTACTGCTAGTCCTGATCAGAAGGCATTCCTTATGCAGAAAGTTCAGATCCGTTTCAACTTTACTTTGAACTTTTCCATCGATGAATTACTGAATAATTTCGATGTACTTACCAGCCAACTGAAGTCAGGCTTACATCTTGCTTCTTATGAGGTCCACCAATATTATTCTTTTTCTTTTTCACCATGAGGAGTATTGTTTTATCATCAAGTGAAGCATCTTTACTCTTTCTATTTTTATTTACTCAGTCATGTTTGGTCAAGCTTGAAGTTACGTAAACTTTAAAAGTATGCAAAATCTTTGGAAATATGATTAGATTCATGAACATCACTAATTTTGAAATTCTGTATGTTTGATTGATGATATTTCCTTTGAGAGTTTGTGATGATTCCGTACAACTAATAATCTTCTCTGGCTTGTTTTCTGTGATTCAGAACTTGTACCTTAGCCTGACAAATCTGAAAGGTTCAACAATGACTCGGCCCACTACAGTTGAGACGCAAGTTCTTTTGGCAGTGGGAATTAATCCCTCGAAATCCAGGTTAAAGCAGTTGGCTAAAACCATCACCGATCCTCATACCAAAAATCTTGGACTGAATAACACTGTATTTGGTCAGGTTAAGCAAGTTCGTCTTTCATCTCTGTCCCTCATCAATGTTACCTCACCATCACCATCTCCATCTCCGTTTCTGTCTCCGTCTCCATCTTCTCTACCACCATCCCACCACCACCGCCGCCACCATCACCATCATGATCCTAGTCTTGCACCTGGTATTTCACCTGCACCGTCAACAGGCAAAAATGGACCTGTTACTGGGAAAGAATCACCAGATCCTGCGCCTGCGCCTGTGCCTGTGCCTGCACCAGCGCCAGGGAAGAGTCAAGTGGCGAAACCTCCTGGTTGTCATTTTGGTTACAAAAATAGGTTTCCTCGGAAACCCAATGAGCATTCTCATATTACACCTACAGCATCTCCAGTTTATGCACCACGTGTTGCTCCATCACAACCACCTCAGCAATCTGATCCGCCAATAACTGATGTACCTCCAGCTCCTGCTGCAAACCCATCATCAAATGTTGCTTACGATCATATCCAGCCCCCATCAAAGGGTGATTATGCAAGGCCTCCAGATGTATTGCCATTAGTTTCACCTGCACTTTCTCCATGTGAGTATTTGTTTCTTTGGATGTTTATACGAGTATACCTCAATTCCATATGAGCAATAGTTTTGATAATGTTGTGATTCGTGAAAGGTGTTCATTTCGTTCTTCTGAACAGTATATTTCTTTTGCAGCCTCTGCAGGTACCTTTTCTTTTAGTTTATGGGCTTTTCCGCTGTTTCTACTCTTCACACATTTGTGGCAGTACAGAATGTGACGCGATTTTGTTGTGGCAATACACTCTTCAAAACTGTGAAACTTGTCCCTGTAATATCTTCTCACCCGAATTAAACAGAGGAACAGGAGGAATTTTGTAAGTGGGAGCAATGCCAAAAGGGCACAACTCACGAGTGATTAAGAAACTATATTACTGTCTTGGGCATGTAAATATTTGTTTGTACTATCAGGGGCTAAATGCATTCTGGTCAAAGTCACAGAGGTGACGGGCCTGTGATGACATGTTACGCCGCCTTATTGTGTATGATATCACTTCTACATAAATCGAAGGAGGGGAAATTGTAATGAGCTATGCTAGATGTACAGGGGATGTTGCCAGATTTTGTACAGGATGCCAGGTATCAACATTTAGTTGGTTTGTTTTAAATTTTTTCCTGCCAACATCCAATCCAACTCCCTGGCAATAATCTGGCAACATTATTCTGCACAAGTGGCTTAACACAATTGTAATACACCAGCGTTTTGTTCATGTTCTCCTGCAAGTCCCATGATTTTTCACACTAATTGGCATAAGAAACATGCTTGTTATGCTCGACTGAACTGAATTTGTCTTAGTTGTTTGGGAAGGGCGTAAAACTTGTTATACATATTGCAGTGAAGATTGGATTTAGACATAAATAAGTGACGGTATGAATTAAAATCCAAGACATTTGTTTATTTCGATACCATGTTGAACAACTTAATCAATTAAAAATATGCATTTCTTTTATTAAAGTTTATCTTCGACAATTTGATCGGCCGGTTGGCCGGATGCACATGAAACCCATAAGCTCAATTTAACCAAATTGGACATTTGGCCCCCTTGACATATTCATGTGCTCTGGTTTAAACGTGTACTTTGATATTCATTCAAGCCACGTCTTTGTCACTTCAATGACTAACGTACCAAATAAATTCGGTGAATATTTATGGACTGCAATTTTCTTTTCTTTTTATTCTCAATATTCCATGTCCAGGAATACACTACGAAAAATACTTGAGATTAGACCATTGAAAAGTAAAATCAAGATTCCAAAGAGTAAGAAAAGCAAAATGCTAAATTGGCCATAAATCACAAAAAGTTTGATTCCTTTCCTCATTTAATAATGACCTAATGGTCCTTGTGCAGATATACAAAGCAAAAACATTTGAAAAAAAAAAAAAAAAATCTTTTGTTGAGAACGGATGAATGACTCTTGATCAACTTGAACGCAAAAGTTGTCAGACAAAATATATAAAAATATATTTTGTAGATGAAGAATAGAAAGAAAATTATTGCAATAATAGATTACGGAATTGGAAAGTAAAGTTATCACAATAATAAATTTGTGGAGATGGAATTACAAGACTCGATTCCTTATCGTAAGTGTTTGAAGTTTATTTAACGTATGTCTATCAGGATACACAACGAAATAGTAGCAAGCATAACACCAAGCTTTTACACCGACAAATTGAATTTCACCTTAACACTATTAAGGGACCAAACTTTGGCTCAAGATTCATGTCCGCAAGACACGCTTGAAAATTGATAGAGACCACGGGAAATACACAGACATAGTAATAAATTTCAAATGTTGAAACCTGCATAGATAATAATGTATTATAGTTTGAACATTCCTTTGTGAAAATATATTTACTTTACTAGTTGATTAGTAGACATGATGTCTATGAACTTTTCTGCTTTTTATGTAAACAATGATATACCTCACACATGAATATTTTCTAACGCAATTCAGTTCCTATTGTTATGTTGTTTGTAGTCATGAATGTACGTTGGATTCTATGAGATTTTTTTTTTTTTTAAATTAAGCCCCACATAATTCCTTAGAACCAAACACACTTCTCTTCCACGTAGTTAATTTCTGAATTAAGATTAAATTGCATTACTCCTTTCAAATTCTCAACGCATAACAACAATCTCAAGATTCATGAGAATGAACAAGCAACTGAATAATAATACTTTATTTGGTGTTCCAGAGATAGTAATCGAATGAACCCCTAGTGTTGTGGCTAATGAAAACTAGATTGTGATTCAATTGCCTAGTCCTACTATAATTCAGGCGGAAAAAACAGAAATTTAGTGAGTTGAATTTCAAAGGTGACAATAGAAGATGTTGTTTTATCTCACTACTTTGAAGCTTGCAAGATCCTTGGTTAATGATGCTCCAAAACTAAAAGATGATGGGAAAGATCTACAAGCTATGCAACATGGTTGGTACTTGAAAACATTCTGATTCCCTGTGTCAAAATAATATCATGAACAGTTTAACTGATTTGTTATGCAATGTGTATAGTACGATGAAAATGGCTAGGAAAATCTCGAGTCTGAAAATGTAAAATGTTCAGGCAAAGGAATTTATCATGGATCACTTCCTAGATTATAAAATGATTAACTAAAAAATTGTGATCAATTAAGAACAAAAAAATCCAAGTGATCTTATATGAGACTCGTGCTAAGTGGATGGTCTTGAGTGAAATTTTCCAAGCGACAATTATTGAAAAGCTACCTCAACCAAGGAAAGATTTCAAAAATTACCTTAAGCAAAAGCGAAAGAAGATGAACATTGAAGAATCGAAGAATACAACAAAAGTTGTAAAAGTAAGTGTTCAATCTAACAGTGGGGCAAATATTGTGGAATATGGTCAAAATTCTAAGACCAACAAAAACAAGTCCGACAAATGCGCTAAGTTGGGACCGAAATGGGGAGTTTTCAAGAAGAAATTTTAAGAAAATTGCTCAATTGTAACAAAGTAGGTAATGAATTTTCGGATTGCAGATTATGAAAGAAGATCAATAAGAAAGAAGCCTCCATGACTACAACTATTTATTTATATTAAAATTATCAGTTACATAAATAATCTGTTTAATTATGTTACATGTAGATTGAATTCATTATATTTGTTCAGAGATTTAGATAAGATAAATTTTGATAAGTAGATGTCAACGAGAATCAAACGATTTTTATTGTGGTAATATGTTGAATCATTTGTTCTAAAAGCATAGCTAATTGCGTAACACACATTGAAAATTGTTCAATTTTGTCGTCGTTAAGAGAGAATAACAAGAGAAAAGCAATGAAAATGGAAAATATTCAATTAAAAAATATTTCATGGGATAAGACTTACGTCCCAAGTCGCGACTGATTCATCTAGGCAACGACTGAAAAAATTAGCACAGACAGGATGCTTCGACGGGACAGAATTGCCTTCAGCAAGGGACAAAGGCTGAAAAACATGTCCAAGGCATTTTACAAGAATTTCTGAATCTTCTGATATGTCCAACCGCAATTATTGAAACTTTCTTACTTCCTGAGAAATGCTTCTCTATGCAAAAATGAAACTTGACTTGAAACTCTCTTACTTAATGAGGAAGGCTTCTTTATGCAAGAAGAAAACTTGAATTAAAACTCTCTTACTTAATGAGGAAGGGTTGTCCATTAGACCACAATATTTTCTTATAAATAGGGGATGCATTTGTAGAGAATTAACCATGAAAAATATAGAAAGAAAATAGAGAGATTAGAAAGAGATTTATGAGGTTTTGTTGAGAGTTTGTATAACTCCACTGTAAATTCTATTCACGATAGAAATAGAATTATTTTTCCTCTTTCATCTTCTCTTTTTGTGATCGGAGAATCACAAGAAGTGGTATTAGAGCAATGTTTATCAATTGGCCCCGTAGTTTTGATACAACTCCGAATTTTTTATCAAACCTTTGCGAAGTCAAGATAACAATGGAGGAATCTTCATTGGGAGCTATGATCAAGCTCACCGCCACCAATTACACACTGTGGAGGTCTCGAATGGAAGACCTACTCAGTTGTAAAGATTTGTACGACCCTTTGGAAGTCAAAGGTGTGACCCCCGATCTTACTAATGAGGCGGAGTGGAAGAAGCTAAATAGAAAATTATCGGTCAAATTCGACAATGGATTGATCATAGTGTCTTTCACCATGTGGCATAAGAGACAGATGCATATGTCCTCTAGAAGATTCTGGAGGACATGTACCAGGCCAAGACCGCTCGGAACAAATCCTCGTTGATAAGGCGTTTGGTGAATCTGAAGTTGAAGAGTGGAACTTTAGTTGCTGAGTACACCAGTGAATTTCAAAGCTTGGTGAACCAATTGTCATCTATAGACATGCCGTTTGGAGATGAAATGCAGGACTTACTACTTTTAAGTTCACTTCTTGACAGTTGGGAGACATTAGCAATATCTCTCGACAATCATCCCCTAATGTCAAACTTACCATGTCTATGGTCAAGGATGTTCTCTTTAATGAAGAGGCCAAGAGAAAGGACGTCGACACAGATCAGTCACATGCCTTTGTCACAGAGAATCGATGAAGACAACAAGTAGGTATTCGAGGCAGGGGGAGAGGCAAAGGCAAAAGCAGAGGTAGATCTACTGATGGAAGGAAGCCTACATACAAGTGCTACTATTGTGGTATGGAGGGCCACTTGAAGAAGAATTGTCAAAAAATGCTACGAGAGCAAGGCCAAAACAATTCGCAGCCAAAAAATAAGGAAGGAGAGACATAGTCACTATTTCTGGAGAGGTGGCTATCTATTCCATCCATGATGAGACATGTCTTCACGTCTCAAACCAAGATATTGAGTGGGTGATAGATACTGCAGCATCTTACCACGCCACTCCACAAAGAGATTTCTTCACTATATACAAAGCTGACGACTTTGGTACAGTGAAGATGGGAAATACCAGTTATTCTGAGATCATGGGAATTGGTGATGTTTAGATACAAATGAATATCGAGTGTAAAATAACCTTGAAGGATGTCTGACATGTGCCAGATCTTCGACTTAATCTTCTTTCGGGGATAACCCTTGACAAATAGGGCTATGTTAATCACGTTAACAATGGCACATGGTTGTTGCTCGAGGACATATCTGTAACACTTTATACAAAATTCATGTGAAAATGTATGCAGATAGTCTCAACATAGTGGAACCCGAGGCTTCTCAAAATTTGTGGCACCAAAGACTTGGTCACATGAGTTATAAGGGGTTGTCTACTTTAACCAAGAATGCTTCAAATCACTGTTGTCAAGAAAGCTGTGCTAGATCCTTGCAACCACTATCTATTTGGTAAGCAACATAGAATGTCCTTCAATTTTTCTTCGACAAGACGATCAGATTTGCTCAGTCTGGTACACTGATGTTTGTGGTCCATTGGGTTGAATCACTAGACGATAATAAGTATTTTCTGACATTCATTGATAATGCTTCTCGAAAAGTATGTGCGTATTTTCCGAAGACAAAAGACCAGATATTAGATTACTTCAAATTGTTCCAAATGACCAGGTATTAGATTACTTCAGATTGTTCCATGCCATGGTAGAGTGTGAAACATGAAAGAAGCTGAAGTGTCCCCGCACAGACAATGGAGGCGAGTACACTTATAAATAAAGAATTTGATGCTTACTACAGAAGATACTGTATTTGACATGAGAAGATGGTCCCACGTACCCCCACAACATAATGGAGTAGCAGAGAGAATGAATCGGACAATCATGGAAAAAGTCAGAAGCATGCTCAGTATGGCTAAGCTGCCAAAGCCATTCTGGGGAGAGGCTGTGCGAATTGCCTGCTATCTGATCAACATGTCACCATCAGTACAATTGAATTTTGAAATTTCGAAGAAAATATGGACCGGTAAGAATCATTCATACTCTCACCTGAGATTATTCAATCATTTAGCCTTTGCACATGTATCCAAAGAGCTAAGACAGAAGCTAAATACAAGGACCACTCCATGGATCATTATAGGCTATGGAGCCATTCTGGGGAGAGGCTGTGCGAGTTGCCTACTCTCTGATCAATAGGTCACCATCAGTACCATTGAATTTTGAAATTTTGAAGAAAATATGGACCAGAAAGAATCCTTCATACTCTCACATGAGAGTATTCAATTATTTAGCCTTTGCACATGTATCTAAAGAGCTAAGATAGAAGCTAAATGCACGGACCACTCCATGCATCATTATAGACTATGGAGATGAGGAATTTGGATACAGATTATAGGACCCAAAGACAAAGAAGGTCATCAGAAGCAGGGACGTAGTGTCCCATGAAGACCAGACATTGAAAATCCTACAATGTCACCTAATCTTAAATTCAGTGCCAAGAATATTGCTCCAGAACCAACACCATCACAATTCACCACAAATAATGACAAAGTGCATGAGGAAATGCTAGAAACAGAATAGGAGGAAGAAGAGGATATTGATCA